>VMDO01003213.1:0-108294 GCA_007922755.1 Pedetes capensis
AAAAAAAAAAAAAAGAAAGAAAGAAAAAAAAAGAGGGTTGGGGGTGCAGCTCAGTGGCACAGCACTTACAAAGCATGTAGGCATGAGGCCCTGAGTTTAACCCCTAGTACCACAAAATTTTTTTTAAAAAAATGTTCATTAATGTTGAAGCAGGCCAACCCTACTTCATTGACCCCTATGATCACACTCCTCAGCCATAACAATGCCTGTCACCAAATTATGACATGAATGAGAACAGGGAAGCTCTTTTTGTTCTTCAGGCAGCTAGCTCAACATCTTTTGCTTACTTATGGAAGCTTCTCAGACATCTTGCCCCATGAAGAGCAAGTTCCCTTTCACATAACCTGCCAGGAATAAAATGATCACATTCACAGATGAACAAGACAAAGACTGAACTATAACTAAAGCTCAACCTCTTGATATTCAAAGTGTGATCCGTGGGTCAGCAAAATCAATATCATCTAGAAACTTAGAGTAAGTTCAGAATGTAAATGCCCCTAAAGACCAGCCAGACCTAAAGAACCAGCCTCTCCAGATTAGCATGCCATTCCGGGCACTTGTCTGTCTGCAATATTTGAGATATACTATTTCAGAACATTTCTTTGTAATAAGATGTGTTTCTTTTCTGTGTGACCCTCACACCTAATCTTTACCCAGTGCTTTCTTCTTCCTTGCAATTTTATAACGTCTTCATTAGGGTCATCTTATCATCATCATGTTTTTTCTCCTAGGTGGATACCAGATATTTAATATATATTCAATATTTTAATATATGTATGTTATCAAAGTAGAAGGGAGACAGAGGGGACTAAATAGAGGGAGAGGGGACAATAAGAAGGGAAATAGGGGAAAAGAAATGACACGTTTTCTCTCACAGGCAGAATATACACACACACAAGACATACAAGTAAAAGTGGGGCCATTTGTGGGGAGGAAGAGGATCAGCGAGTGGGCGGACACGTGTGAGTGATGGGAGGCGAACATAAGCAATGTACAATGATGTGCGTGTATGGAATTATCCTAATGAGACCCATTAATTTGCACACTAAAAAATAGTAATAAAAACTCATACACAGATCATCTTATAAATCCTTAGTAATATATCATGAGTTCTATTTTTATTATAATTTTCATTTTATAAAAACAGATCGCCTGCAGCGTAGCCCTGTGGAATCCGATCCCGTCAGATCTCAGAAGCTAAGCAGGGTCAGGCCTAGTTAGTATCTGGATGGGAGACCACCTGGGACCACCAGGTGCTGTAGGCTTGGGAGAAGGACCTGGCAACCCTCTCCCAAAAATCAATCTGCCATTGAAAACCCTATGAACAGCAGAGAAGCACTGACAATAGTGTTTCCCCTGTGGTGAAGAGGGTCGCTATGAGTCGGATACTGACTCGACGGCACCTAACAACAAGAAAAACAGATCATGAGTTTCAGAATTAACTTGCCAAGAATTATAGATGGGATTTGATGTGCTTACAATTTAAACCTGTGGAGTCTGGGTTTTTTGTTGTTGTTATTGTACATGTGTCTGTCTTATTTTGTTTTTTGTTTTATGAAACAGCATCTTGCTATGTAGTCCAAGCTGGCCTCAGAATTTCGATCCTTCTGCCTCAGCTTCTTAAGAGCTAGAAGCACAGGAAGGTGCCACCATGCCCAGGTTTTGTATTGTTATTTATATGTTTGTTTGTCTGTTTGGATCTTGGGCATCAAACCCAAGGTTGTGAGCATTTTAGTCAAGGGTTAAACCTGGGTGGTCTGTTTATAGACTTCTTACGTAATACACTCAGCTGCCTAAAGATAGATAATTATTGTAGGAGACTTTTGTCTCTTACCTACCTTGATACTTTCCATGTTCACAGGTATATTTTTATTTGTTAATTAATCAATTTTTACCAGAAGCTTTGTCTGAGTTGAATTAAAGCTGTGCCTTTCCTACCCAGTCTGACATTTCTGGGAAAGCATAATCGTGGGTCGATGCGCATCTGCATTTTTTTCTATTATCATTTACCAACCACTAACAGTCACGCTGTCTAAAACATTGCGCTAAAAGAGCAAGAACATTTGTATTGTTTTGTGTGTGCTGATTAGAATTGATTGCCTACACTAATCAAAGTCACTGTATAATTCCACAATGTTCCATCATTGTATTTTTAGGCTACACTTCACTCTGCAAAGAACCCTGACCCTTGATGACAGTCTCAGAATCAAAATTTAAAAAGAGCGAGCATCGTTTTGGATTTCTATCCAGAACTATCCTCTTCCGCCAGGACATAGGTAGGAAATGATAGACAGAAGCATGTCAAGTCAGGCACGGTTGATGCTTATTAGCCACAAAGGTCTTCAAAGTCCAAGACTGCCAGCCCTCAATGGAGAAGAAACCTTCCAGGCAGTGAGGTGGAGAAGGCAGATAGCATACGAAGAGACCACTACAGAACAGGGCACAAAATGTTTAAAGAGACCACGGAGCTGGCAGAGCACTATGGAGCTGCAAGGGGATGATATCTTGTGTAAAAAGAATCACATTTATACCTGGAAGGTGATAAAATGGAAGACCAAATAACCGAAAACATTTCTGGCTTTGGCAGGGACAGTGGGCTGATCAAAATGACCTCCTCTTTCCTGCAGCCGGACCAGCCACCTCTCCGGCCTCCCTTGTGTGGCCACATGACTGAGATCTCACCAAAGGAATGTGAGTCACAAGTCACATGGGCCACTTTCTGGTTTCCCTCTGAAGGCCCTTCTGCATGATCTGGCTAAAGGAAGGGGAAGCCGGGAGGATGAGGGGGCCAGAGGTGGGAAGAGGCTCCCGGTTCCTCAGTCAGCATGTGAAATGGCACCCACAGGCCGGGAGCATCTGAGAGAGGGGGGCTATGCTGGTGTAATCCATGCTAGGGTATGCTTCAGGAGCCTCCCCCAAGACAGGATGAGGGAGGGGCCAGGGATTAAAAAGATCCTTGATCACTAGGCGCGGTGGTCACACCTGTAATCTCAGCAACTCAGGAGGCTGAGGCAGGAAGACTCCAAGTGTGAGGCCAGAGGGAACCTGCATGAGACCCTGTGTTGAGATTTAAAAAAAAAAATATGGGCTAGAGGTGCATTTCAGTGGTAGAGCACTTATAAAACATGCCTAAGACCCTGGGTTCAAACCTGGAGTACACAAAAACAAAGCATAAAAAGATACTTACTAGTCAATGAAAGCCTGCAGCCATACCACTGTGATGTCCAATCCCATCAGATTTCAGAAGCTAAGCAGTGTCAAGCCTGGTTAGTACTTGGATAGGAGACTGCCTGGGAACACCAGGTACTGTAGGCTTGGGAGAAGGACCTAGCAATCCACTCCCCAAAAATCAATCCACCATTGAAAACTCTGAATAGTAGAGAAGCACAGTAGTGTTTTGCCTATTGTAGGTAGGGTTGAAGTGAGTCAGACACCAACTCAATGGCACCTAACAACAACAAAGCATGAAAAGGACAACAAGCCAGTGCACTTTCCCATCCACATCTGCTCATCTGCTCCAATGGATACAAGCAGGCAAACCCATGCTGGGAGAAGTTTGCTCTCTTCAGAGAACCCTATGCACAGGGTCTACAGAATCATGCAGGTGGCCTCTGTAGGGAAAAATTGGGAGGAAATTGGTAAAAACTCCCAAACTGGGAAAATGGCGTTTGAATATCTGGTTTGTAAATTAGAAATCTACTTGGTTGCATGTTTGTACAAAACCCTTCCTGATTGGACAATTGGACTGAAAGCTGATTGGCTCAGGCCATTCCATGGGCGAACTATATAAAGAGCTGTGCTGCGGCAGCTGGATCTTTTTTGGCACGGCCTTTTTTTTGGCAAGGCCTTTCTGGCATCCCTTTCTGCGCCTTCTCGCCTGTTCCTGCCTGGACCACAGATGAGGAAGCGCCTCTCCCGCTGCTCTCCCCGGACCTTCGGTGAGGAAATAATGCTCTCCCGTCGCAATCCTCAACAAGGAAAGGAACCTGCTCTCTGTCTGACCAACGAGGAAGCAACAGCTGTCTCCTCCTGACCACCGAGACGACCAACACAGGTGTTTGCCCCTGGAAGGCAAAAGTGCCTGAGGCTTTTCCTTTCTCCTGTCTCCTCCGGGGTCCCGAGGGCCACGGGAGTCTGTGCCCCTCACCTGAGGGTCTCGAGTGAATTGTGTTTAGTATCTGTGTGCGAGGCGGCGCATCCCGTCAGAACCTCAGGCCTGACCGGGAGGCGCGCGCCCCACAGCCTCGAAGATTCCATGAGGCCACTTCATGAGTCACCACAGGAGGTGATCACAAAGAAATTCTTTCCACCTCCTCCTCCCTAGCTCCTCCTTTTCTAATGCCCTGCAGAGGGGGAGTTAAATGGCCTGGCTCCCTTACCACGAAAGTACACATGATTCAAATGCTATTTAGTATTCATGCACCATCCTTCTTCCACCCAGAGCACAGCACTTAACCAAAAGACCTCATTCATCTTCACAGGTGCTGTGAGCAGAGGTTTTGGAGACAAAAATTAAATTAAATTTAAAAACCCTACCAGTTTCTTTCATCCCTGTTTCATAGATGAAGATGTCGAGGAAGAAACTGTGAAGACTACAGAATGAAGCAGAAGGGCATCAGTGAAAACATTTCCCTTCATTAAGAGACAGAACCTTAAACTTCTTGAGGCCACAAGCTCAGCCAGGCCAGGCTTTGTCTGACAAGCATGTCCTTAAAAATATAGTAGTTGCATGCTGGGCGAGGTGGCACACACATGTAATCCCAGCGGCTCGGGAGGCGGAGGCAGGAGGTTCCCAAGTTCCAGACCAGAGGCAGTCTGCGTAATTTAGCGAGACCCTGTCTCAAAAAAGTAAAAAAAAAAAAAAAAAAAAAAAAAGGGCTGGGGGTGCAGCTCAGTGGTCCAGCACTTCCAGAGCATGCAAGCACAAGGCCCTGAGTTCAACCCCCAGTACTGAAAAAAAAAAAAAAAAAAAAAGGTAGTTGCTAATGTTTAAAGAACTCGTACTTGCACAGCACACACATGTGCACAGATAAACTCACACGCCAATCCAATCCACGTGTTTTTGGATTGTCTTGCAAAAATCCTGACGGTGCTTCTCTGCTATTCATAGGGTTTTCAATAGCTAATCATTTAGGTCTTCTTCCCTAGTCTGTCTTAATCTGGAAGCTCAGCTGAAACCTGTCCACCATAGGTCGCTGCGGTGGTATCTGAAATATTGGTGACATAACTTTCAGTATCACAGCAACACACAAGTCCCCACAGCAAAATAAGGTGACAAGACATGTGGGGGTATTATGACTTAGAAATCCACAAATACACATCCTTACCCTGATTCATGACTTAGAAACCTGTACTTGAAAGAAGATAGTAACACTGAAATTACTGGACATCTGGTCTTAGGCAGTTAACCATAGTTCAGAGATGTCTGCCCTTATCTCTGTATCACACTTCAGACTTTAAATAGCATTATGCATCCTCATTGATGACAACAATGATGATAAGAAAGAAAGGTAGTGGTTGATATAATTTAGTCCTTGCCATGTTCTAGGTTAGAAGTTTCCCATCAATATCATAATCCTCAAAGCCAGCATGCTATGTGAATACACTTATCCCAATTGAACAGATAAGGAAATGTCACTCTGAGAATTTTAAGTAGATTACCTGAGATCTCTTTGCTAACAAGCAACAGATCTGGAATTAAATGCTAGATCTCTATTGATTGAAGGCTTTGCTATAGTTCCACTATCAAAAAGATTTCTAAGCAAATCTTAACAATTGAAGTGACTCTTGACAAAAGTCTTTCATTTCGTTTTCCCAGTAATGACTCTGCTTAAACCAATATCTGCAAGCATGCATCTTCTTAATCCACTCCTTTACATGCAAGTCGACTATAGATGTTGACTGTTCCTCCTTTCCACTGATATAAATCCTGCTGCTATCCATTTCCTTCTGTTTTACAAGTACTCTCTTCTAAACTTTTTTTGTACGTTCGGGCAAAAGATTGAGACAGGCTTTGAACTTTAGAGGTCAGCCTTACACTTGCAAGAGTAGAAAATTAATACTTGCAAAGTTTGCATTTGCACAGATTTCAGAAATTCAGAGGCTTGGGAAAGAGATGCTTTTAGGACTTCTGATATAGAAGGTTCACCACAAGACTTTAGACAATTTGAGAAATTCCAAATTCCAAATCCTTTGTCTGGTCAAATACTTTTAACTATTTAATTAGTTAACTAATTTACCTATCTATTTTTGGTATGAGTTCATTTACACACTTCTAAAAAGAACTTCCTTTGGAAAATGTTAATTTTGTTTCTTAGTCTTGATATGGAAGCAATAAAATCTGCTACAGTCTCTTAAGCAACCCTGCCACAGACCCATGCCAGGAATGGACTATTCTTATAAGATCATTAGCAGGGGTGCCTAAAACCACTGATTTGTGACAAATATTAAATATCTGAAGGTAGGTAGAGAAATTATAAATATTATAGGTTTCCTTATCTTCAGTGTTTATCTATGTTTCACGGATCTGTTATAACACCTTGATACTTAAGTAACTGCCATTGTAATGAGTTTCTGGCTGTCTTTTTACTTCATCTTCCATCTTCCTACAAGCATACAAATATTTTGGGAACATTTAGAGATCTTGGTTACACCTTTTTATTAACATGAGAATTTATAAAAAAAATAGGAAGATGAAATTACAGCTGAGGAAATTGAGACCACATTCTTTTATACACATTGCACAGATTCAGGAAAGCTTTGGGAATTTGCCAACATATTGAAATTTTTAAATTACTTGGAATCAAATATATCCTCTGTTCCCTATCATTTTTAAAAATGGGGATTTTCTATTCTTTCTAGAATGTGACACTCAGCAATTATCCAAACAGAAGGAGAATACAGATATTTATGTATGTGTGAAGAGGGGTGTGTTAAGTATTTAACTAAAAAAAAATGAACTAAATTAAGAAACACATTTATTTCTGAAAATGCTACAAAAACAAATACTCTAATCTAATAAGAGAAGTATATTATTTACTTCTAGGATGTATCCAGAATAATTACAAGAGACATAACAACATATATTTTGGTTTGTGTTGAATGAAATGTTCTGAGTTATCACGTAGCCTAGGGCTGGGGTTTAGTTCAGTTGGTAGAGTGCTGCTCTGCAGTTTCTGAGGCTCTGGGTTTGATCCTCAGTGCTGCAAAAATGGGAGAAGGATGAGGCAATCCCCACCAAAACAATCAGCCATTGAAAACCCTATGAGGGTCGCTATGAATCAGACTGATTTAATGGCACCTAACAACAACCACCAACTAGCCAGAGAGCTAACAAGTCACAATAGGACCTATATCACTCAAACAGGGGTTGGAAAATGTGCCAAAAGGGGTCTCTATTTAAAATTGGACACACAATTGTTATTCCAGGACTAATTGTGTATAAACCTTAATCAACACTCAAACACTGTACTAAATATTTGTGCATGTGCTCATGTGTGTGGTCTTACTTTTGAAAGCTGATACAAATTAAAATGAATTTTTTGCTTAGCTTCTGAATTGTTGTTGTTGTTAGGTGCCATCTAATCATGTTAAACTCATAGCAACCTTCATAGGGTTTTCACTGGCTGATTGTTTCAGGATTGTTTTGAGAGTGGGCTGCCATGTCCTTCTCCCATTTTTACAGTGCTGGGGATCAAACCCAGGGCCTCAGAGAGTGCAGAATGGCACTCCACTAACTGAGGTAAACTCTAGCCCTAGCTTCTGAGTACACATGTCAAAAATCATAGGTGACTCATCAACTTTAATTGTACCATGATGTAAGATTCAGTAAAATTTTATTCAGTTGTGCTAAAGTCTACTATTTTACTTTGTTTAAAGAATAATAGTCCCATTCAAAGCTTTAGCTCCTAGTCTATAATAAAGGAAGCTGATTTCTTTAAAACACATGTCGTGGTGGTGGTGTTGTTAGGTACTATCAAGTTGAATCCAACTTACAGCAACCCTATGTTCAGCCTGACACTGTGCCATGCCCTCAATCCTTTTGTGTGTGAGCCCACTGTTGCAGTCACTGTGTTTCTTCTAATTTGAGTCCTGCCACAACAGTAAAAGGAGGTCCAAGGGACTTTACTCCATTCCCATCATTAAGGTTGACTTTACTTTGAGGAAGCAACTCCTCCTTAGCTGTTTCTTGAGTACCTTCCAGCCTGAGGGGCTCATTTTCTAGCACTATGTTTGTCAGTGCACCTCCACTATTCATAGGGTTTTCAATGGCTAATTGCTTTTGGAGTGGGCTGCCACATCCTTCTCCCTAGTCTGTCTTAGTCTGGAAGCTCAGCTGAAACCTGTCCACTATGGGTGGTCCTGCTGGTGTCTGAAATACCAGTGGCATAACTTTCATGCAGGCCTCCACAGCACAACAAGCTGACAGATACTTGGGGGTTGAAACATATATTCTGAACATAGTCTGAGTTTCCTCAATATTTTTTCATTATAAAATATATCTTATTTTCAACTAAGAGAACACATTCAACATGTTTGGTGTGTATTAACCATCTTATACCAGGGATAAGCTTAAGTAAGATCCCTTGTCTGAATCCAGGCCCTGACATCAGTAGCCTCAGGACCAGGAGAGGCATTTATTATTGATCCAAGGAGACTATTATTAATTGAGTCCTGTGGTCTTCCATAGGACAGCATGACAGCTATAGGTTTGATAAATTAATAAATATAGTTTTGATTAGTTTTTGCAGGTCAACCGCAACAGAAATCAAAAGGTAGATCAGTGGAGATTCATCCCAGGGCATAGAACTGTATCAAGATTTCAAGTCTGTAAAATAAATGGCATTAATATCCCAATGAATAAAACTAGCATTTTTTTTTTCTCAGTACTGGGGGTTGAACTCAGGGCCTGGCGCTTGCATGCTCTGCAAGTGCTGGACCACTGAGTGACACCTCCAGCCCATTTTTTTACTTTTTGAGACAGGGTCTCACTAAGTTATACAGACTGTCTCTGGTCTCGAACTTGCTGCTTCCTGCCACCGCCTCACCTGGGCCAGAGCTCAAACCAGAGTTCCTGGCATCCTTGGGTATGGAAGATGTCTATGCATTTGTGGTTATAGTGAGAGACTGTCCAGAGATCTCCACAATGGACACCATATTAGTCTGTTGTCACTGGAGCAGAAAAACCAATGAAAACTAAGCAATGAGGGGAGAGATTTACTGGAAGCTCACAGTTAGTAGATCAGTCCATAATGGCAGGAGGCAGGGCCTCAGAGCAGACAACATTGTATCTTCATGAGTAGGAGACAGAAAGACAGCTGTGCCTAGGGTACATGGTAAAACCTCCAGAGGCCCGCCCTCAGGGAGCTACTTCCACAAAGGCAACCACCAGCTGGGAACCAAATGGCATAACATTTGGGGGCAGTTTAGGCCCAAACCATAACAGACATTGAAAATGTTATTGTTGAGGAATGTATAAAGGCTAGACAGAAAATGCTTCTTGGTGGAAGATAAAGTCCACTTGGTAAGTAGATTTTCCTTTGTAGCATGAATGACAAATGATCATTTCTACCTCTCCAGTTGTTTGACAAGCATTTCAGACTGGGCAAGTCTGTGATCCATAATGACTTAGCTCCTGCCTAGAAGGTTCGTAATGTTTCCTCAGTTCCCTCATTCACTCATAACAAATACTTATCAACTGTGACAGCACTTTTTCCTTTACAACTCCTAGAAGTCCTACTAATACACACCTTTACAGGCCATGAATCATACATTTACTTCATATACTTAGCTAAAGTGAAGCAAGAATGTGCTTTTTATATGCTGAGAAAAAATATCACGTGTTAAAATTTGATGACATGGTTGGAAATACAACACTAACTTTACTTGGGCCACGCACAACTCCACCAAATGGGAATTGTACCACCAGAGCTAAGTAGAAAAGTCCCGTGCACTCTGGGAAAATGTCTTCATTATGAACGGGGGTGGTAAAGAAACCCGTCTTTATATTTATTGCCATATGAACATATTATCTATTGAAAAAGTAAATAAACAACATTTAGCAGCCTGAGGCAGGAAGACCATAAATTGGAGGCCAGCATGGGCTACATAGAAAATCCAAAAAAAAAAAAAGAAAAAATAGAAATTAAAGGTAAAGAAAACATGGCAACAAGAAGTGTTCATAAAAAGGAGTGGTGCATAACAGACATTGAGGGTCTCAGAACAAAAGAGTCGTACTTACGCTAGTATTTGTTCTGGAGTAGGGAAGGAAGTTGCCCACTTGTTAGGCTGAAAGGCCTAACAGGGACCTTCTGTACTGCTAAGCAGGTGATCAAGCTGCACTGCCTATAGATTTTCCTAAAGCTGGGAACAATGACACAGTTTGTCCTCCTGAATAGTTCACATGCAATTGAAAGTCAAGAGAATATGTACAATGACATGGAAACACTGTTGCTTCCCCTGAGATTCTTGCAGACCTGTTAATGTTTTGAAGTGACCAGGGGAAATAAAAAACTTAGACATTTAGTAAGGTTGAGGGAGAAAAACCTAAGAATTTTACATTATTGCCTTCCATTAGTTTAAGATGGTTTAGAAGGCTGGAGAACTTCCCTGCTTTCTACTGTGCTAATTAATCTTACAAAGCTGTGATTTAGCTCAAGAAACTGTAAAGCATTTCTCCTATGTTAAAACAATATGTTAATGAAAAAGCAACTGAATGTAATTTTAAAAATGCTCATAAGGAGTCTGAAAATGAATGCCTTCCACCACCCACATCCACAAGGCACAAGCACCAGCCTCGAGCTCTCGGCTGCGCTGCCAGTGTGTATAAAAGTGTTGGACACAGAGATCTATAGTTCTTTCTTATTCTGACCCATTCCTACTTTTTCCATAAATCTCACTTTTAGTGCCTGTTTTTGCAGG
Organism: Pedetes capensis; assembly: GCA_007922755.1. NCBI lineage: Eukaryota > Metazoa > Chordata > Mammalia > Rodentia > Pedetidae > Pedetes > Pedetes capensis. The sequence continues at coordinate 10,921 of VMDO01003213.1, forward strand.
AAATGAAGGGTCTCAGGAACTGTCCATGGTGTTAGATTAGCAACACCTTGGTATTTTTGATTTTCCATTCCACAGATCTAACTCTCCACTACCCTTATACAAATCCTTATAATGAATATTTATTTATTTATTTATTCAGTCCTTCAACTAACATTTGTAGATCATTATCCGTATCTGGAAGAGTGGCCGGTCAACAAAGAAAAGGAAAACCCTCAACTAGATGGATTACACAGTGTCTGCAACAATGGGCTTAAACATAAATAAAATTGTGTGCCTGGCACAGAATTGGGGAGTGTTTCATTCTGCTGTACATAGGGTTGTTAGGGGTTGGACCTGACTCAATGCTGCCTAACACCACCACCACCCAAGTAGCAACTGTGCTAAGGGTCTGACAATAAATAAGATGAAAACTAGTGATTGTATAGGGAGTCAGTGCCTAACAGGTCTAGGGTGGCTGGGAAGGGTGTGGTAAGAAGACTGGCTGCCAAACGTCCCATGCTCATGGTATGCTCACCATTGCTTAATCCTTTCCCAGCATGTATGGGCAGAATCTAGGGTCTTTTTCCTATCAAACAGAACACAGCAAATATGACAGGCTCTCATCTCCAAGATGAAGTCATAAAGTACAATGGTTTCCATTTTCTTACTCTCTCCTCAACTTTTCTCACTTTCTCGCTCTGATGAAGTTAGCTGCCAGGTTGTGAGGTGCCCTGTGAAAACTGAGGTATCAATCCAACATCCCAGAGGAACCAAATCCTGTCTGTACCCTATGCACGATTTGTGATGCAAGTCCTCCACCACATGCATTCCCACCCAGTAGCTGCAGGGCACCCAGAGAGGAGCTGCGAGCCCTACCACGTGGCCAAGGCTGTCCTGGCCTACAGAAGTCAGGAGGTGATCAATGTTACATTCAGCCACCACACACAGGGCTAATGTGCTAGCTGACACAGTGTGGGGGGCTTTGCCACAAATGGAACACAGGAGCAAAGCGGGGTGATGAAGGCTCATTCTCTCAGGCTGCAGGGTGGGAGTGTGTCCCATCAGAGAAGGCACAGGCAGCTTGTGTGAGGAACAGCAATGAGTTGCCTGCTGCCTGAAGGTGGTATTTCTGGGTACTGGAAGCAGGTAAGACAGCTGATGTGAGCAATAGGATGTTCACAAAAGAGTTGAGAAGTTTTAAGACATACACTTTGTCCATATTTTAAAAGTCTGCAACTATAGCAGTCTGGTATCTGATCCCAGCTGGTGGCCTGGTTAGTCCTGGAATGGGAGACTGCCTGGGAACACCAGGTGCTGCAGGATTGGGAGCAGGACATGGCAGCCCACTCCCTAAAATATCTACCATTGAAAACCCTATGGGTAGCAGAGAAGCACTGACATAGTGTTGGGTGTGGCACAGTGTCCAGGAGTATTTCCTTCTGTGGTACATCAGGTCGCTATGAGTCAGCAACTTGATGGTACCTAATAATAATATTTTAAAAGAAATGTGTATCAGTCAGTTTTTAAAATATGAGAAGATTTTAAAATATGAGAAGATATCAGAGTGCTACGAGATCCCCAAATCTTAAACTTTTAAATTTGTCTGAACCTGTTTTTGAAGTATGTTACCTCCTGCTCTGAATACACTGCCCGAGAAAAGGAGAATAAAACTGCCCCAACTTCTTGAAAATCCTAATAAAGCCCCTAGGGACTGATACAACTTCTTTCAGTTTGCACATTTATTTCCACACTGAGTTACTCCAGCATATTTAGTTGTAACTGAATTTCTCCTTCTGTCTAGAGATCTGACAATGGGACATTTAAGCTTCTGCCATGAGCTTATCTCAGGGGAAAGCTCTGAATCATAGACAAGTTTTCTTTTTGGGTTTTGCTGAGTCCCAGCTTTCAGAGAGAAAAGGCAGCACCATCCACAGGGAGGTCAGGCACTTCCTGGCAAGGACTACCAAGCCCTCTGGGTAGTTAGCTTCCAGCCCTTGATGCAAAAGAAAGAGGAGAAAGAGAAGGATGCTTCAGAAGTGACCTTTCAATGCCTTGGGATAACCGGGCACTTGTACACACACATTCAGAATGAGGTAGACGATGCGGGAGTCAGATGATTTGCCCCGAAGACTCTCCCACTTTACACAAACCAGTCCTGGTGTTGGGGGGCTAAAAGGCAGAACATACACTTAAAAAGCCACACTGAACTCCCTTTCTTTCCCACCTACAGGAACAGAACTGCAGAAACAGGAAAGGAAAAGGAGGGGAAGGAGAATGAGAGAGAGAAACCACAGTGACCATGGGAAAAGGAGAAGGGAAATGAGCCCATGCACGGCACGGCACAGAAATGTTTTGTTATGAAAAAAAAAAAAAAAAAACTAACACCAGAAAAATAGTTGTGTGGCTGTTGCTGTTGTGTGCCCCTGAGCCATGGGCTTTCACTGACTGATTGTTTTGGGTTTGCTTCGGGAGTGGACTAGCAGGTCCTCCTCCTGTTTCTGCAGTGCTGAGGATCAAACCTGGGTCTTTAGAGAGTATAGAGCAGCAGGTGCTCTGCCAATGGAGCTAAACCCCAGCCCAGAAAAATAGTTAAGAAACTTAAATTTAAAGGTGGAGCTACCTGTAAAAGTCATTAAGGGATATGTTAACTACAGTGAAAAAAAAGACAAGACTGTCAAGTGGTTGTTTTCCCTGCTCCTTTTAAAGAATTAATAAAACCAATATTTGAAATGTTTCATTTAATTACAGCAAGAACTTGCGATGAAGTATAATTATAAGTGCGCACTTCCGAGAGTCTCGGCTACTTTTATTGACTTTGTTTCTGGTATTGAACCTGGTATGGTATTGTCCCAACTGGTCTCTGCCTTCACCCGATGCAGACATTCTCATTAGTAAGTGTATCCAGCACTTCAGAGAGGGCTGCCCAACAGCATTTTCTGCAATGGTGGAAACATTCTGTATCTCCATTGTCCAAACTGGAAGCCACTACCAACACATAGCCCACTGCTGAGCGCCTGAACGGTGTGAGTTGTGCCATAAAGAAACTAAATTTTTAACTCTGTTTAACTGAAATTAATTCAAATCTCAATTTAAACAGGCATGTAGCCAAAGTTTTACTCTATTGAACAACATAGATTCATGGGAATATCAGGAAGGACAGCAAGATACTATGTTATCAATGCAAAATTCCAATGCATGACCAGCAAGGTTGCCTAAACAGATGAGAGGTAAAATAGGATTCTGCAGGAATTCCCAAAGGTGGGTCGTGACAACCAATCACATGAACAGACAATATAAATTTAAAAGACTGTATCTAGTGGGGAAGGGGTTGTGATACGAGCCAGTGATAATTCACCCAAACCAACAGTTCTTTTAATAGCACCAAAAACATTGAACAGTGCCAATATGGGAGGTGTGCCATCTGTGCTGCAAAATTCCAAAATATCCCCTTGGAAATTTCTAATTGTCTAAGGAAACACTGTCACCAACACAAAGTAAACTTGGTGTCTAAACTAAAACATGTTATACCAATTGTATTTTCTTAAATAAAAACTAAATTAAGAGTGATGGGAAATAAATAGTATTGAAAGCGATACAGTAAAATGGAAGATCCTTTGTACATGGATGAAAATTTGAAATCACTGCCTCACTGCAATTTAACTAACGTTCAAAGTGTGTAACACTCTTTGCGCAGAAACTAGATCAAGGGCAAGTTGATAATTCATATGTGGCAATAACGGAATTTATGATTGCTCTTTATACAAAGACCTGTCTGTCCTGGGACATTCCTTGGACAGCAAGAGACACCCCTGGCAAAGAATGAATAAGATACAAAGCTGAACTTTTATAAAGTTTGGCTCATTCAACAGATATTACTTTGAGCAGTGGAGTCAACAGGGTTTAGTGATCTCCAGATCCCCATCACTTGAGTAGTTCAAGATCTAGGATTTAAAGTAGAGGAGGGAGTGACCCATTTGTTAATATTCAGAAGTTCCATTGCTTAGGTAAGGCCTTAATATGCAGCTGCCTTTGTACAATGCCCACGTTTCTGAGTCACCTCAACTTGCATTGAGACGTAGCCTTGAGGAGTTTAAGAACTGATGTTCCTTTTATTTGTGCCAATTATATACTAAGAGACGCTGGAATTGTTACCAGTCACTAGCATAAGAGAACTTTTTTTATTATTATTATCTTGACTGTGTAAGAATTAAATCATGATTAAGCAATATTTCTGCAGGGATTAGCCACAATGGCATTCATGTCCCATGAATGTCTTCATAGTCACAGATTAAATATTTTACAAAAGGTCATGTAGCATTCGCATTTCTACTTGGCAAATGTTTCCATTAGTGTCCTTAGTGAGTTACAATGCCCATACAGGCTCATGGAAGGATTAATAAAAGTGACCACCAGGAGCTCCTCTTTGGATATAGCCCTGCTTTTATCTCTACTTGGTAGTCAGACCGTTATAATGCCTGCAATAAACAGTGTTAGGTGATAGTTCAAAACTAAGGTCCCTTTATAGTTTTATTGAACTCCTTAGACAGAGGCCCATCAACAGCATATGTGGAGTCGGAAACCAAAGTGAGTAGACAGTTCATCAGAAGTAGGCAAGGGGCTCTGTGAGCAAGTTCCTTCAGAGAGGCTCCATTTCAGCTTCCCGATGGCTTAAGTCTCTCTAATTAAGACAGCAGGGGCTGGGATTTAGCACAGTGGGTAGAGTGCTGCTCTGCAGTCTCTGAGGTCCTGGGTTTGATTCCCAGCACTATAAAAATGGGACAAGGACGTGGCAGTCCACTCCCAAGGCAATCCCCAAATAATCAGCCATTGAAAACCCTACGAGGGTTGCTATGAGTTGGACACGACTTGACGGCACCTAACAACAACAATAATTAAGGCAGCACCTAACAACAACAGCAGCAACAATTAAGACAGTTGGGAGCTTATGGAGAAATAAGTGTTACAAACTAAGCTTAAGTTGTAGTGGGCTGTTTGGGCCTGTTTGCCAGCCAATTGCCTGTCTACCTTAGCATATTGTGTGACTGGGGGCTGGGGTGTAGCTCAGTTGGTAGAATGCTGCTCTGCATGCTCTGAGGCCCAGGTTTCGATCCCCAGTACTGCGAAAATGGGAGAAGGACCTGGCAGCCCACTCCTGAAACAATCCCGAAACAATCAGCTATTGAAAACCCTATGTACAACAGAGAAGCACTGACACAGTGCTGGGCATGGCAAGTGTCAGGGAGTGCTTTGTTCTGTTGTACACAGGACCACTATGAGTTGGACCTACCTTGATGGCACCTAATAACAGCACCTGTTGGCATCTTGTAAGTGAAGGTCAGGCTCAGCTGACTTCTGGCCTCTCTTTACATCACAAGGCTGGGAAGGAGGTGGCCCTTGAGTCCTGTGAAAGAAGGATCCCTCCACCTTTTTGTTATTTGTGTCCTGACAGCTCCCCCTACCTTGTTTGGGGCGCATCAAGATCTGCATGATCCCCTTACAGCAGAGCTAGGCCCCTGGAGAACCTGCCCTACAGGTGCTCACAGTGTAGACTGGAGTTCTATTGTTCTGGGGGTCTGGCCATATGTGTTGGGTCAAAATAAACCATTTTCTTGTTTCAGAATTGTTATTTCCCTTGTTTGTACATAGATAGCACTGAGGCTCGTCCAAATGTTCTATCTAAGATGTGTCTGCCTCTGTGTTCACAGGCTTCTGTCTCTGGGCTCAGATGCATTTATGATTCAGCCATAGCTCCCTGTGTGCACAGAGGCTCAACTGAACAGTGTGGTCCAGGGGCCTGTGCCGCCCACAACCACAGGAATGAAAACAGTTTGAAACCCACAAAGGCTACAAATCGTGACTGAAACAAGTCCAAAAGTATAAATCCGCAATGTAACACAGCATTTTTTATCTCTTTTTTGTAGAGTTCCACCTAATGTGTTGTGTTATGATTGCGAGAGGCTGAGAAACCCATTGGTCGAGGATAACTCTGGGGCAAATCACTACATTATAAACCTATCATGACTGGAGTGCTCCTCTATTAAATTCAGATGCTGAGATTCAGATGGAGCAAGCAGTGGTTATGAAAAGCTAGAGAATGGATAAAAACTTGGGGGTTGAAGAAAAGAGGCTGCTGCTAGTGAAATGGCTTTACAGGAATGACATGAAATTCTCCTAAACAGGTTTTCAATGGCTGATTGATTTTTGGGAGTGGGTTGCCAGGTCCTTGTCCCAAGCCTACAGCCCCTGGTGTTCCCAGGCAGTCTCCCATCCAAGGACTAACCAGGCCTGACCCTGTTAAGTTTCCAAGGTCTGATGGGATGCGATGCCAGGGTGGTATGGCAGCTGGGATGTAGCTCAGTTGGTAGAGTGCTGCTCTAAATTCTCTGAGGACCCAGGTTTGATCCCCAGCACCGCAAAAAAAAAAAAAAAAAAAAAAAAAAAAAAAAAAAAAAAAAAAAAAAAAAAAAAAAAAAAAAAACGAAAAACGGGAGAAAGATGTGACAATCCACTCCCAAAACCATCAGCCACTGAAAACGCTATGAGGGTCACTATGAGTTGGACTCCACTTGCTGGCACCTGACAACAACAATAATCCTAAATGGAAGTTTTCGGAGAAAGAAATGGCAGGGTATTAGTTAATTATTCCACTCTCTGGATCTCTGGATGTTAGTTTGTGTGGTAAGTGTGCAGGTTTTCTTTTCTTTTCCTTTTTTCTTGATCAGTCCTTACATTCCATATTAAAACTGCAGTTACAGAAATGAAACATGGCCAGTATCCCCTAGAACAGGTGTCGGCAGCCTTTTGCCTCCCCTGAGCTGCACTGAGTGGAGAGGAATTGTCTTGAGCAGCAACACAAATTATGTGATACAGACAATGCGTATACATCATAAGGGGAGCTGTGAAGAAAAAACACTCTAAAAAACACATGCTGTTCAAGATTCTGTGGGGCTGCCTTCCCAGGCATCCTGGGCCATAAGCAGCCCCTGAACCAGGGGTTGGGCACATCTGGGCTACAGGGTGACATTGAGAACCTAACAGACTAAATATCTGCCAACTGTCTCACCTCTCTTGCCTTTTCTCTAGGAAAATTCTCTCCCGAATCACCCACATGGATAGAGAAATGACACAGAAGACAGTTTACAAATAGCACTTTCCTGGAAGAAAGCCACTTCTCTCTCACTTTTGCCCTTCTAGATTGCCTAGCATTTCTTTGTTGTTATTGTTGCTGCTGCTGCTGCTGCAGTACTAGGGGTTGAACCCAGGGCCTCACACATATTATGTCAGTATTCTACCTCTGAGCTGTACCCCCAGACCCCCATTGTTATGTTTCCCTAAGTTGTGCAGGCTGCCTCTGGTCTTAACCTGTGATCCTCCTGCCTCCACTTCCCATGGCACTGGGATGACAGGCAGGTGCCGTGGCACCCAACATGCTGTGCACTCTGTAATTTATCCCTGGACTGTTGCTGTTAGCTGCTGTCAAGTCGTATCTGCCTCATAGCGACCCTCATAGGGTTTCCAATGGCTGATTATTTTGGGATTGCCTTGGGAGTGGATTGCCACATCCTTCTCCCATGTTTGCGGTTCTGGGAATTGAACCCAGGACCTCAGAGACTGCAGAGCAGCACTCTACCAACTGAGCTAAATCCCAGCCCCATCCCTGGATTAGAAAATACAAATCATGGATTCCAGCGTCCACTTCTCTTTTATCTGCTGTATTCTGAACAGAAGGTCAGAAGCTGGTAAAACTTAGAACCTGGCCAAACTAGAAGACAACCTCCACAGAGAAGGGGAAGAGGAGGAAAGAGAGAGAAAGAAAAAAATCCTGAAGGACCCACTTCGGGGAAAGTCAGCAAAGAAATGACCCCGTGTGGAGCTCACCTAGCCCAGGCAGGCGAAATCCCTTGCTCCTAAAAGCTCCCCCTGTGTGGCTGCTAATGCACAGGAAATGTGATTAGCTGCCTGAGAAAGGCCTAGAATTACTCCCATTCTGACTAGATTACTGCATAATTAGATTGGTGGCACACTCTCCCATCTGTGGCTGTCAGGTTGAATCTGGCTGGTTCTCCTCAGATGGCTGTCATGCCCCACGAGGCCAAACACACACTGACACAGAGCAGTTTCTGCAAAGTGTTTGAAGAATCAAAATGCCCATTTTTTTTCTCAGTGGTAGAACAGGAAAAGTAGTCGATGGACTTGAACTTAGTCAAATTGCCATTAGGTTGGATTCAGAGAATGCTTATCAGACAAAATCTGTCCAGGCAAGCTCGAACTGTGTTGGTAAATGGGCGCCAGCAGGTGTGACCAGCCCCCTCTGGATCTGTGGGTAGAGAGGCAACATTGAATTACCCAGAGAATGAAGGAGGGGCTCTGCTTTAATGTGTTCAATCTCCGGCTTTTAGCAGCACAAATCAAGTGCAAAAAGAAAGACAGAACACTGGCTCCTAGCATTGGTGACCTCCTCTATTCCCCTGTACGTGCCTGCTGGCTTGTCGTGCTGTGGGGCTTGCGTGTTGTTGTGATGCTGGCAGCTATGCCACTGGTATTTCAGATACCAGCAGGGCCACCTATGGTGGACAGGTTTCAGCTGAGTTTCCAGACTAAGACAGACTAAGAAGGACCCAGCAGCCCACTCCCAAAACAATTAACCAGTGAAAACCCTATGAATAGCAGAGAAGCACTGTCAAATACAGTGCTAGACTATTAGCACCCCCCCACCACCCGGGCTAGAAGGCATTCAAGAAATGACTGGAACAGAGTTGCCTCCTCAAGGTAGATGAGAATGGAGTAAAGCCCCCAAGACCTCCTTTTGCTGATGTGGCACAACTCAAAATGAGAAGAAACAGTGTCTGCAACACTGGACTCAGACATAAAAAGATCGTGTGTGTGGCACACGGTTGGGTAGTGTGTTGTTGCTGTACTCAGGGTCTCTGTGAGTCAGATCCTACTTGATGGCACCTACTAACAACAACAACAGTGAGGACATACATCCTTTGCACTGCAAAAATCATCTCCCCAAGGCAGGAATAGGGACAAAGAAGCTAACAGAAGAAAGAAACAAAATTCCCAAGTTCCTAAGGTCCCCATCCTCTGACTTTGCTGTCTTGTTGGGAAGCCATGGAGCAGTGTTTGCTCAGATGTGGTGCCCTGGCCTCTAGCAGGAGGTAAGAGAGGGAGAAGAGTGAGAGATACTCTCGGGTACTGCACAGGGAACCAGATGTTTTTATTTATTTACAGGTGGAAAGTAGTCCTGACTTTCTATTTATTATAGAGATATGTGGCTGGGATTTGGCTCAGTTGGTAGAGTCTCTGTAGTCTCTGAGGTCCCGAGTTCAATTCCCAGCACCGCAGAAATGGGAGAAAAATGTGGTAATTCACTCTCAAGGCAAACCCAAAATAATCATCCATTTATAACCCTATGAGGGTCACTATGAGTCAGACACAACTTGATGGCACCTATTAACAACCTGCCTGTAGCCATACTACTGTGACATCTGATCCCATCAGATCTTGGAAGCTAAGCAGGGTCAGGCCTGGTTAGTACTTGGATGGGAAGCCACCTTGGAACACCATGTGCTGTAGTGTTGGGAGAAGGATGCAGCAACCCACTCCCAAACAATAATCTGCCATTGAAAACCCTATGCATAGCAGAGAAGCACTGACAGTACTGTTTCTTTCCCCTGTTGTACATAGAGTCACTATAAGTGGGACACCGACTCGACAGCACCTAACAACATAGAGATGTAATGTTTCCTTTCAAAATAAACCTTCAAAAATAAAACTTAGAAAAAATAAGTATGGGAAATCAACATAAGGAAAAGTTTGATATGCTGATATGGCAAAGCCCACAAATATAACAGACTGAAAGTTGTGAAACCCAGGTGTGGATGAGAGAGGGAGACGTGGAATCCGACGTAATGGTCAACCCCACCATCTCTACTTGGAACTGCAAACTCTTAGGCAAATGCACTCACTCTACCCAGGCGTGGGGTCTGCTTCATGGACAGAGCAACAAGTTACACCCATTGTGATCAGAGACAGTGAGGAAACGCCTGCTGGGAGCCTGTCACAGTGCACACGATCCTCACATTACAGCAGTTGTTGTTTTTAATGAGTGAAACTACAGTGCTTCATCTCTTCTTAAAACGCTCAAGAGATGTCCGTGGCTGAGACTTGTGAGACCCCCCCTCTGACTCAGCTCCTTCTCGCGGGAAGACAGCTGTAAGAGGGATTCCCTGGCTTCGCCTGTTTAGAATTCATCTCCAGGTCTCCAGAGCAACTGTGCCAGTCTCCCTGGGCCTTGGCTTCTATCGATGCCATTGATTTCTGCACAAGGGTCCTAGTGTTTACCACCCTCAGCCCGTGCAATGGACCTGGCTTGAGCAGGTGTTCAGCGCATGTCACCTCAGTGAATGTGTTCACCTCCGAAGCAATAAAACATGCTTTCAACAATTTGAATGTTTATGCAACATACTAGAGAAAAAGTAAGTGGCCATTTTTTAAGCTCAGAGGGATAAGCTAAAAATTAAGTCATTGCCTTTCTTTTTCTTGCAAAAAGGAAGTGATTATAGCTATTCTTTCAAGAGCATTCCATATGCTGTTAAAAGTGATGATTAGTACAAACTTTCTGGAAGGCGTATTAGTAATACATAAAAATGCATTAAGCATATACTAAAAGTATAACATTTGATTCCTGAATTTCAATCCTAGATATTGATTCTAAAGTAATCATGGATGTGCACAAATACTTAGTTATAAGAATGGTCAATGCAGCCCCCTTAAAATACCAATGATTTGGAAATAACCACTTGATCTAAAAATGTGATGTAATTCAAATAAAGAATGATCCTTCCTTACAAAGGGAAAAGCATATGGTGACTGTGTTTTCAAATAATATTTGAAAACAAAATTATTTAGGGTATATAAAGTTTAACAATGAGATAATAATACAATATATATGAGTAGATTCATTTTTAAATTTTTTTGTTTAAACAAAAAAAATTAAAAGATTCCAAAGTAATAGTCCTACTTGCCTTAGAGGTAAGAACACAGATAATTTTCATTTCATCCTTAATGGTTTTTTTGCCTGAACTTCCTATTATGATCAAAGGCCAGTAATAGATAACATACTGTACAATTGGCTAAGGACTATGCTAAGCTTGTTATGTGCACTAACTCATGGAATCCCACAAAAGTCCCACAGAGTAGAAAATATCATTTTCCCTATTTACACATGGGAAAGCAAGCTGCCCAGGAGGTAAATAACTGATCAAAGGTCACACAGGAGTAAGTGATAGAGGTGTCCTTCAACATGCTTCTCAGACAGCAGAAACTGAATCATTTAGAGTCACATAAAATGTAAGTATTATTCCTAAAATAAAGGAAGTGTTTTCTTTAAGGAAAAGGAACTGAGCATCACTGTCTGTTGATAGCAAAAGAATCACACAGATGAATGTAAAATCATTAAAAGCCTGCCCCCCACTTGGAACCAATGCAATCTGCTCATGATCCAACTATTCAGTGCAAATGATTTTATGCAACGTATCATTCTTTGAGAACCTAGGCATTTGTTTTGTTTATGATAGACTAATACATGTCTTTCCAAAATGTGACCTGTGTAGCACGGTTCTGGGTACTGCACGGCTTTAAATTGACTATTAGACTTGGCTTATCTTCTATCAAGTTTAGATTTTTTTTTTCATCAAAGACATCTGAAAATTATCTTTTTCTCTCCAAAACCTAATCATTTTTTCCTTTGTTATGAAGGAAACACGTGCCCAATCTCAACATCTGGAGGTAACCCTTTCACCTTTTGTTGTACTTTAGGTGGTTCTAGTGGGTATGGAGAAGGTAGTTTTATATGTTCCAAAATAAAATATTAAGGATTTCATTGTGAACATCTCCTTGCTTTAGTGCAAATTCTTTGGAAACAGAATGTAATGGACAAATAAAATTCAACTTTACCAATGTGATAGTGTGATGCTTCCAGCATTTGTAGAATAAGTATCACTAGGGGTATTTACAAAAATTTAATTTCCAGAATATTTTCCTTGAATATTTTAACTGGTAGGTCTTGGTTAGGACCAAGGATTCATTAGTATGTAATAAGTGCTTCCAAATTATACCTCTGAAATATGACCATGTTATTTCTCTATGACTTGAAGGTCATTTCCAACTTTTTGCAAAAGTGGAGAAACACTATTGAATTCCAGAGGCTTTCATGCAGAGATTAATTTAAGTCACTTGGAAAATCAGCCAAAGTAGGCCACCTACATATGCCCAAAGTCCCATCCAGATCTTCTTTACCAAACTAAGATGTTCCATATGATGACACTTTTGTGCCTTTGTAAATAAACTGGAGTGACTTGAAAGGGAATCTGTAAGACTTCAAAATAAAAGACAATGAAAGACATTTTTAACCTTTGAAGAAGGGGTTATGCTGATTTATCTTTTAAGAAGATACAGGAAACTGAATGTGTTTTCCAATTTCACAAATTGAAAAAACAACAACAACTGTGGTTTCATTTTACGCTGTGTACACTGAGAAAATGTCTGAGTTTGAAGCCATGTGTGATGAACAACAAATTTTAGGTTGATTTGTACCATGTGACATGGGCAACCCAATAGTTCATGGCTTAAAATAGACCTGATTGGTAATGTCTAAAGAATGACACATTTTTTGCAGCCTTTGCTATTCTATTGCAAGTCAAGAAATATCTGTGATAAAATATTGTCATTGTTGTTGTTAGGTGCCATGGAGTTGGTATCCGACTCATAGTGACCCTACCTACAACAGGCAAAACACTGTGTCAGTGCTTCTCTGCTATTCATAGGGTTTTCAATGGTGGATTGTTTTTGGGGAGTGGGTTGCTGGGTCCTTCTCCCAAGCCTACAGCACCTGGTGTTCCCAGGTCATCTCCCATCCAAGTACTAACCAGGCCCAACCCTGCTTAGCTTCTGAGATCTGCTGGGATCGGATGCCACAGTGCTATGGCTGCAAGCATAATAAAATATTAGAGGAGGAGAAACCATAGAATGTGTTGTCCCATCTCTTCCTAGAAGATCTTTGCAGACTTCAAATGCTGCAGAATATTTCAGGATTGAGGCTTATTTATTTATTTATTTATTTTCTTTTTACTTCCAGGATAAGGCAAGAATTGGGACTTTTATTCCCAATAGTGGCCATGAGACATCCATCAACAGTTTTTAAGCTATGTTTGGTAAGAGAAGATGGTGAGAAATTATCAAGTAATTTTACAGCCAGGAGGGAAAATCTTGTAAGCTACATGATCTAGAAAGATTAAAGAAACTCTCACAATAATATCAGACCATCAGAAGTTCTGAGTGATCGCCTTAGTGGAGGAATGATTTTAAAGACATATCCATCAGCTGATATAAAACAGATGCATAATCGACTGTTGACGTGGATTTAATTTTAATACACGTTCTTACTGTGGAAGAATCATATGCCTCATTATCCTGTTCCAGCATGCTTTCCAAAATAGATATGACATGCACAAAATTACCAGATTGGAAGTCATGAGCCCATTGTTCTCAATCATATTGAAATATTGTTTTAGGCTCTAGTCTGTTTGTTGGGAATGGGAGGGACTATATTTTCCTGTGCTTTCCAAGTGCACATTCCCCCAGTAGCTTGCCACACCCACATAGGCTTTGTCCCATAGGCTCCACTAAAATCTAGCTCTTTAAGGAGAGGTACCTGCTGGGTGCAGAGGTACGTGCCTATAATCCCAGAAACTTGGGAAGTAGAGGCAAGAGGATCTCAAGGTGGAGGCCAGAGGCAGCCTGCATAATTCAGCAAGAACCTGTGTCAAGATAAACAATTTTAAAATGGACTGGGGTGGGGGAACTCAGTGGTAGAGCACTTGCAAAGTATGCGTGAGGCCCTGTATTCAACCCCTAAGTACCAGAAAAAGAAGAGAGAGAGAGGGGGGGGGGGGGGAGGGAGGGAAGGAAGGGAAGGAAGAGAAGGAAGAAGAAAAGGCAACCTTTCACCAATTCACGATTCCTCCAAACAGAATGGATGGTCAAGAAGAGATGACGAGTTTTTCTTTTTTCCAATGACAGAGAACAAAGAAAATGGTATCTAGATACCATCCATGGTTTCACCGGGACCTCTGAATACCACCAGAGTTTGAGTGTTATTCACCAAGTTACTTTATTGCTCTTTAACCCATTTGTCCCATTGTATGAAGGGAGACATGGTCCCCTCAATTGCCCATGTTGTGATGGGTACTAAATGGTTTATAAATGTGTCTTCCACAAGGGGCTTAAAAGATAAAACTTTTATTCTTGAATAAATCATGCTGCCCATTCCGACAGGAAGACTGGCTTGAATTTGCCTGGCAGGAACAACCTGAGATGTGTGTTCAATGTACAGAAACTTGGGGTTTGGGGAAGCAACCCCAAGGGTAGAGCTCTTGCCTAGCATGTGCAAGGCCCCCAAATGGACCCCCAACACCAGAAAAATATCCAAACAGATGAGCAAACAAAAAGTACAGAATCCCAGGAAACCCCATAAGTCTTCATCTCCGAGCAAGAGGTATAAAATCTACGATGTTTTTCTTCTTCTCCCTCTCACAGTACTGGGTGTTGAACCCAGGGTCTCACGCTCACTGGGCAAGAGCTCTACATGTGTGCTGAGTCAGTTATTTTGAATCAAGATCTTGCCAAGTTATGCAGGTTGCCTCTGGCCTCAAACTCCCAATCCTCTTCAGCCTCTGCCTCCTGAGTCATGGGGATTACAGGTGTGCACCACAGCACCCAGCAAATCTACACTTTTGATAAGTATGCATCTCTTACAGTTAGGCCATTTTGAAAACACCAAATGGCAGCAGATATTGGAGTTCTGAAAAGGTCATATTTGGGAAAGGATTAGGAAGAATCCTTTCATTTCTCCTAAATAGACGGGAAGCAAATTACCTTTGCTGTTACATTTTTGGGGATTTGTGATGGGGGAGTATATCAACGAAGGTTTCAGGGGTGTTTGTAGTACCTGCCTCTGGAAGCTGAAATTCACCAAGAAATCCAGCACTCAGAGATCCTGTTTGCTGCCTTCATTTGCATGGGCACCAACAAGAAACAGCTGTCCCCAGGGACACCAATCCAGCATCTCTTTGGACCAGTAAATTAAGGAAAAAGAAACCCACAAATGAGCAACAAGCAAGAAAGAAGAAACAACACACATATACACACACAAACTGAAAAAAGAAAAAAAAAAACCTTAAGCACTGCTCCCTACTGAAAGAAATTCTGAGTGGTACCATTGTAAATGAAAAGCCAACGCTCCCAAGCAACTGTTTCTTCAGCCTCATTAGGAGCTTCCAATATGCTAATAACCTGAGTGTGCAATTAGAAGCAGTTACAGCAGACACTTACCCAACATGTTGCTCAATGCTTCCTTGAAATGACCTATTTGCTACTTTACATAAATAAGACAAACAGTTGCCCACTCTTTTGGTAATGATAAATCCTCTATTCTTGGTTCAGTCAGTTACTTCACTGGTTAAAGAAAAGAAAACCTAATTAAAATGGGGCTCCCTATACCTATTTGGAAAATCACCTCCCATGGCAGAAAGACTGAAGGAAGTAACTGTGTGTTCATTTACTATGTGAAGTCTTGCTGTGCAAATACTTTTACCTGGGAGGTGATGCTTACAATGTATTTCCACCAAAAATGCTCACACACAATATCCTTGCTTCTAATGCTTGACCCACACCCGGAAAATCATTAAATGCTTTATATTTCATTTCCAAGGGGACAATTTGTTCAGTATTCTATAATTCAAAAGCCAAAACAAGTTGAGAGGAAATAACAATGAAATTCTAAACACTCCTCCCTCCACCCCTCACACATTAGCAGTTGCAGTGACAGAGCATTCATTTACTGGCCCTGCTGTCTTTGATTTCCTTTAGGAAATTTTTTATTTGCACTTTATAACTATCATTAACTTCAAAGGATACTGGCAGTTCTCAAGTTATTAAGTTAAAAGGCAGCCAACGTTCAGCTGGAGTCGCTGCAAATTAATTCTGTCTTACAAGGCCACGTTGGATCATTTCCTGAGCTGATGGCAATAAATAGTCTTTATTCTGATATTTTAAAAAAGTGTGTGTATGAGTATTTTCTGACTAAAATGCTGCAAAGTGGGCAGGACCTGAGCTAAAGTAAATCATGGACAGTTTTACAACATCTGTGGTTGAAATTGCTATTTATCTATACAGTGTACCTTCTCCCTTTCTTCTTTACTGACAAAAAACCAAAATAGCGTAACAACAAGTAAACAGATTTGCTTGATGGCTGCAACAGGCTCTTCCAAACACTTGTTTTTCTCAACATCTCTTGCAGCTAGTGGGCCACATTACTAGTGAAGGAGACACTACCATGAAGACATTTCTTAGAGTCTGGCTTTCCAATTATAGGTACTGTCTCTCATTCCCTTGCTTCTTTTTCTTTTATTTTTTTGCCTGAGGCCCAGATGGGTGATGTGAGACCCAGAACCCAGGGGTGGGGTGGGGGGAAGGTGGAATCTGAGTTGTACAGTTACCTAGAATACCTTGAAACTTTTTAAGCGTTATGGAAACTGGTAGAACCAATGCCTCATGATACAGGGACAATCTGAATCTTGTTCCCAGTGCCTAGAACACAGCTAACACAGAACAAAATGCTTAGATCTGCGGACCAACCAGTGCATTCATCGACGGTTATGACTGTAGTAGTGAGTGATGGGCAAGGAGTACAGAAGTAGGGGCAGATTTGTTAATAACTCTTTAAGTCAGCCTTCAGAGTCAATTGAAAGGATGCAACTTCTACCGTGAGTGAGACCTGAATCGATTACACGGTTGATATCAGCAGAAGGCCATGATATGTGACCCAGCAGTTCAGAAGAAGTTCTCTATACCAAGAACCAGTACAAGGCAACCAAGCTAGGAGAAAGATCAACCAGGCTGCACAGAAATCAGGTGAAAGCTGGTGTTGGCTTGGGCCAGAATTGTACCTGCAGCAATGATAGACAGGTTAGCGTAGGCGTTTACAGGCAATATGGAGGAAAAGGGGATTAAAACTGACTCCTGCCATTTGGCCATGATGGATGAAGCCATTTGTGTCACTGAGGACACTGAAAAGACATTTTCTACTGGGCATCACACTCTGATCCAAGCCCTTGACTCATCTGCAGAACAAAGACCCCAGGCTTAGGTCACACTGGGTGCCCAGAGGTGGCCAACCAGGGCTGATGTCACACTGGATGGGCTAGCTTGAACAAAACTATGGGAACACATACCTACTCTCTCGCTCTCTCTCTCTCTCTCTTTTTTTTTTTTTTTTTTTTTTTTTGTGGTACTGGGGGTTGAACCCATGGCCTCGCGCCTGCATGCTTTGCAAGTGCTGGACCACTGAGCTGCGCCCCCAGCCCATTTCTTTTACTTTTTGGAACAGGGTCTCGCTAAATTATGCAGACTGCCTCTGGTCTCGAACTTATGATCCTCCCACCTCTGCCTCCCCAGCCGCTGGGGTTACAGGTGTGTGCCAGCGCACCCAGCCGGCCATCCACTCTCTCTTTGCCTTTCTTTTTTTCTCTCTGCTTTTCACCCTTTGCTCTTCTCTTCTTTCTCTAGCAACCACATGCTCTCCTCTCCCTTTTCTCTGGCCCACCATCTCCTCTACCAAAGTTACTTTTCCATCTACATTGTTGTTGTTCGGTGCTGGAAGCCTACTTACCTCTATTCACTCTGACTTGACCTTTCCCTGGGAAACAGAAATGTCCTTATACAGATTCACCCAGGGAACCCAGTTTAAGTTTCTTTTCCATGTTTACCTAAGCTTCTCCAGAAACCTAAGTGTTCTCTGTTATCCCTTAATGGTGTACTATTTTTAAATAAAACTTATCTATGTTCTCTACTATAACTTCTATGTCACATATACTTCATTTATATGCCAGATACAAGACCCAGGGTTATGTTGCCAAATTCCTGGACCTGAGCTTCCTGAATCTCTCGAGTAACAGAGAGGACAAGAAGCCGTCAGATTCTGAATATATTTTGAAGACACTGGCAGGAAGATTTCCTAAGAGATTGAGCATAGATTGTAAGGGTTTAAAAAAATGAATCAAGGATATCTCCAAAGTTTTGGGACTAAGCAACAAGAAGGATAGAGTCATCATCAATGGAACAGGGAAAGCTGTAGAACTAGCAGCCCCCAAAAACATAGGGCTTTGGCTTTGATATCTGACATGAAGCGTCTAACAGACACCCAGTGCAGATGTCAAGTAGGGACTGGTCATCTGGAAGACTGGAATTTGAGAGAAAGGTTTGATATGGAAATACAATTATTAGGAGTCAGAAGCCCACAGATAATATTTAAAACCCATGAAACTGGGTGATATCACAGAGGTCGTGAAGGCTTAAGCTATGGAACTAATTGACGATTAGGAAGACATGTCTGGTGGTGATCAATAAGATTCCCCAAGAGGTACAGCACTTGAAGTCAAAGTGCTGATTCGAACACTGCTACAGTCAGTCAAGACTGAATGGCCAAAGACCAAAGCTAGTACAGAAAGACGGGGTTCAAAGTATAGGTACTGGCAGTGATTTGAATATTGGGTACAGGGAATTGGAAAGGAGGCATTCTGGAAGAATCTGTGTTTTACAAGATAAATGAATAGGGTGCTCTAGGAACCTCCTACCTCAGTTAGGGTTCTCCCAGAAATAGACCACCAGAGGAGGATTTCAGGATAAATCCTTTATATGAGAGGGATTCCAGGGAACAGCTGAGAGGATGCTGGGAGAGTAAGGCAGGAATGAAAGGACATCAATAAGGAGCACAGTATCAGCCAGTCACCATTGTTGGCAACTGGGGACCTCAGAGACACGTATAGAACTCAGGCATCAGAATTACCCAAAAGAAAGGGAAGTATTGTGAGAGCAGGCCTAAGGTCACTTTAAAATCACTCTGGTTCCTTGAAAACTAGCCCTCAACAAAAGCTGGTAAGGATGGACAGCTGTGTCACAAGATGGCTGTGCCTGCCAAAGAGGTGGATTAAGGAAAATGTGGTGCTGTAAGACCTTGTAAAAGGTCAAATTTGGGGAATTCCTGTAAAGGGCTGAGGTCTGGAAAATGGAAACTTACATTGTACACCCACACCCTAAACTGCCACACACTGACCAGCCCAGACCTGAGCTACTGTTCCCTCCAAGTCCACTCCCGGGACTAGGGGCAGCTGACTGGCCAGTCTATTAAAGCTTCCTTTGGCTCCCAATCCATTTGTGTCTTGGGAGTATTTCTCTGGGTCCGAGCTGCTGGGTACAACAGTATTTACCTAGTTCCCATTTTTTAGAGACTGAGGACTCTTACAGACCAAAGGAAAAAAAAAAAAAAAAGCCTGCAGACAGACAGTACCAGGAGGTGTCAGCAGCAAAGCTAATTTCTATGTTTAGAGATTAACCAGATTACCCACAGTGTTTGACTAAATTTATGAAGTTACTAAATTGTGGGAGAATAAAGTAAATTTGGTCTATGAAAATAGTCCATGATCTCTCTTCTAAATGGAAATGTGTCCTTATGAACCCAGACATTGGCACAAAGTATCTATCTGCATATTAACACAATTCAAATTGTGGAACAAAAAGCTATATTGCCCATGAGCTAAGTAGTAAAAACTTACCTCAAGAAAGAGCACATAGAATAGTACCTAGTACTATCCTACTACATAGTTGTGATCAAGAAATGCCCATTGGATCATTAGCTGTTTTGGTTGTATAACATCTGCTTTTGTCAGGGGCAACAGTTAGCACGGCAGGTCTTAAAACATTGTTATGAAATGTCATTATGAGATATTAGCAAGCTAGTTGTCTCCATTCTGCCAAGTTCGCCTTTTAAAAAAAGATGAAATTGCTGAGTGGAATTATTTAAATAGAGTTTTGCATACTTGGAACTATTAATGTTCAGTAGACAAAATGTGAATCAGAAACTATGGTGTCCAGTCTTGATCCATCAAGGGGATCAGCCAACATGCCACCCTGTATCTTCTATGGAATTGTAGCAGCATGGCAAGACCTGCAGGTATTCAACCATGAGCTCCTCACTCTCAGGCTGCCCCGGGGAATTGGGGCAGTAAAGAATTCTCCCTCTACTTACACTCTGAGCTGGGGTCTTTGGCTCAAGACAGTTATCAGGACAGAACCAGGTTTCTGCCATTGGCCAAGAAAGCCAGGTACTCAAGAAAATACAACTTGGAGCCAAGAATAGACCTTTCATGCTTTGCAACATTGAGCCAAAATAGCAAGATGAGATCCAGATGTCCAAGACAGTAGTAAATTTGTATTAATCACTAACTTTGACTCTGGATTCCAAAAATATAAGACAGTAAAACATTATTTTACATTATATAAAAATAATTCTGTATGCCACATTCTTCTTGATTTTACCATGGTCTTGCTACTAAGGGGTTGTAATTTTAAAATGTGTTGCAAATTCTATAGTTTATATCAGATGAACTATAAGACTGTTTATACCCTAACACTATTACCTAATGGGTTTAATACATGCATGTCTATGCTATATATTATTTTCCTGTCCAACTGATTTTTTTTCTCTCTGGAGAAGGATAGCTATACATTTAAGTTGAAGCTAGAATGAAAAGTGTATTTAGAAATATGACTACAAGTTTCAAGCAGGAATCTTGCTCTTCTATTTCTTCTATCTGGAATGTTGAGATGTTCAGACAGGCATATGCAAATTTCACTTTCTGAGTACAGATGGATGGAGGTAAGGTAGCTATGGGCAAATGGGTGTTATGTATTTAAAACAACAACCAAACAAAACAAAAACAGAGGGAGAGATCACTCTTCAGCAGAATGAGTGCAATGAAGCCTAGAGTTTCCCCCTAGAAAATCCCCAATGGTGATTTATAGAAATACAGACCAAGGATTGTTTGGAGACCTTTATAAAATTGCTTTCAGCACATAATAAACCTCATTAGAATAAAAATGAATACATTCAGCTGCACCAGTTCCTCTAAGAGAAACAAAAGGCGCCGTTAGAAACCACATAAGGTGCTGGAAAACACGCAGAGGCTATGGGCTGTCCAGAAAAATCCTCTTACATTCCATGCTGGGGCAGTAAGCACAGGAAGATCCGATTTTGGTTCATTAAAGCTTGATACACTCACAAATCTCATTTCAGAGAAGTTACCTTGCAGAGATTTTTTTTAAAGTCACAAAGGTCTATCTAATCATTTCCCCTGGCTTTAGATGGCACAATGTTATTTACAACCCTGAGCATTTTCAAAGTCATCACAAAATCCTCTTTATAATTATCATCAAAAGCATTTCCCACACAGAACAGAGGAGGAAGAGAAGTCCCACGTTCCAAGATTCTCTTGCCCAAGTACCTAGCACTTCGCAGCTGTGAACTGGAATTAGAAATGTCAAAGCTTCCAGCATGTCAACCTCTAAAAAAGAAAATTTAAGATTAGCTAATAAACCTTAACTATTCAGTTGTAAACGGTAAATCCTTCCCTACTCCTTTTAGTCCCTTCTGCCATCCATTTCAGGAAGGAAGTTACCAAGCAAGACCATGCAGGACAAAGATGATTCCACAAAAATACGAATTTTTATTTCTCATGTTAAGTATTTAAATGATTGCCCATTTGAGGGAAGATCCTAACTCTGTGGCCCCTCTGTGCCTACACCTAAATAAAATTTGTTGTTGTTGTTGTTATTGTTGTTGTTAGGTGCCATAGAGTCAGTGTGTGACTCACAGAGATCCTACATACAACAGGCTAAACAGTATGGTCAGTGGACTGCTGGGTCCTTCTCCCAAGCCTATAGCACCTGTCCTTAACGCAGGCGGCCTCCCATCCAAGTACTAACCAGGCCCAAACCTGCTTAGCTTCTGAGATCTGATGGGATCAAATGCCACAATGGTACTGCTGCAGGCAAAGCACAAAATTTAGTTGGTTAGAAATTTTACTCTATTCCAATGGAATCACATTGGGAAAATATCAACCCAGCATATGTCAGGCTCTGAACCGAAATGACTCCACAGAGAAAAAGGACAGGCTAGGGTCTGCACAGGAGGAAGGAATCATCAAGTCTAACTGCCAGCCATTTACAAGGAGGTCTTGTGAACAGACATTTCCTCTGGCCAAGTTTGCATTCTTGGGTGCCTTGTGCATGCACGTGGACCTGTCCTGTCCTTTGTTCTTTGTGCCCAGGAAGTTTTCCTGGGAGTGAGGGGAGTTGGAGGCTGAATGCTTCTTGCCCACCTTTCACTCTAAGCAAAGACATTTTGAAAAGTTAACCTTCCCTCTCCTCCCCTTTACTGTTTAATTTGCACAGATCATTAGCAAGTGAAAGGTATTCTGCAAACAAAACAAAATAGGTTTTCAGACAGATAAATAGAGATTCACAGAGCCTGGAGAATCTGCTGGAACTGGGCCTTTCACTGAGAAAATCTCATTACAAAAGAGTCTGCAAGCACTATTGATATAAGACAAAGGTGATTATGTTGGTGGGTCCACTTCTCTGCTGTTTGACCTGTGGTGTACCAACATGTCTTACTAAAGGGAAGCAATGATACCCTGAAGATGGTGAAAAGAGATTTACTTGTTTTTGTTGTTGTTAGGTGCCTTTGAGTTATGTCTGACTCATAGTGACCCTCATAGAGTTTTCAATGGCTGATTGTTTCTGGATGGCTTTGGGAGTGGATTGCCACATCCTTCTCCAGTTTTTGCCATGCTGGGGATGGAACTCGGGTCCTCAGAGAGTGCAGACCAGCACTCTACCAACTAAGCTAAACTCCAACCCCTACATATGTAAATATTAATAAAAATCTTACATGGAAATTTGAGCCTGGGAGGGGGCTCATAAATCATATGTCTAATGACAAATGCTGTTGGACATACATATGATGAAGCCAGCTGCTTTATTCCAGTGATGAGATTCAGAAAGAATTCCAGAATCTTCTTGAAGTGGCTAATTTTCTCTCATTTCTCCTTCATATTTTTACTAGTTTTCATGACAGTGAGTAAGAATATACTGAATTCTGTCTATGTGGCAGGCACTGGGGGAAGCTGAGGCTTGTTAAGTCACGAACTCTCTCCATGTTGTCCATTGTCTGTTATTGGAATGATAAAATCTGTAACACCATAAAACACACATGAACGAACACTGATAACATCCATTTCTCTAAAATTCTAACTTGAACAGTAGCTGTAAACGTGACAATGTCATTTCCCAGCTTTATAATCCTGAGAGACCATTAAAAAATAAGAAAGATGGCACTTGATGGAAAGCCTATTCTGTATTGTGTGCAAGGCACTAGAATTATCTCTTGCTCACTCAAAAATAACATGCTTTTCTCCAGATTTTTCGGGAGTTGGCAAGACAGAAGAAGCTGCAAGAAAAATAAAAAAGGTAGCTGGCAGTTGATGGGTTTCTGCCAGCCACTCATGGGTTTCTGTTTCCTCTTGGCAGAAGCCATCTAATGGGTTTCAGTCTGACTTCTTATCATCTGTTTCTTAAGATGAGAAACCAATTTCATGTGACCTACTATGAATTTAATATGGAATTAACACCATGGAATTATAATGTTAATCCTCTGATTTTAATTTTCAAGACTTGTACTGGGGGTTATAGGTCCTTATCTGGAGGACTAAAATAGATAACTGCCAGATCCATTGTATTTTAAGCCATGATTTAGTCTCTGAGTTAATATGTATTTAAAATTTGAACTGAAAAGGGGAGTAGACAAAAATCAAATCCAATCACTTCTTGACTAGCTGCTGATTTACCACGTGTCCTTAGCCAAAATTCACATTCTTAATAAGACAAAGAGGAGTTCACAACTTTCAGTGGGTTCCTTGTACCTGCAATATATTAAAAACAGTTATCAAAATGTAACCATCATCTTTACATTAACCAACTAATTATTAAGACACAACAGCCTTACAAATTTTAATCATCTCTACTTGGAAAATGTCTAATTACAGAGAAAACGCCAGTGGAACTTGTTTCAAAAAGAGAAGAGAATATATTTTTATACAACTACTCGGGCAAGGAGGTTTATTTTTATTTATGATATCCAATTTATAATCCTTTAAAGCAGATTCCCAGATGAGGACGCTGAGATGCAGAGGAGGCAAGTCATCTGACTTCATTAAAGTAGATGGCAGACAGCATGAAAACATGCACTTGCCTCTGTGTAGCTCTGAAACTCTGTACTTTCCATTCTGAATTCTTTTAAGCCTACAAAGGAGAAAGTGAGTAGTTCCCACCAATAAGGTCTGAAGTACTTCATCAATTTTAAGATGTGCAAAGCTGTTTAGAACAAGTTAAATTTCTTCATACTCTTCTGAGTGCACGAGAAGGATAAACAAACAACATCTATGCCTAAATCAGCGCACAAGAACTGTATGGAAATAGTCTAAGTCATATAACAGTGCCATGTTCGCTTAAAAGGCAATACGGTTTTTTCTTTCCTTGTGGGTCATGAGATGATGTATATTAAGCTACGTGAAATACAGTGATCCGATCCTCTAAACTCATGTCTGGGTTAAGTATGACATTATGCTGCTGGCATCTAGTGGCTGGAGGCTAAACACCCTTCAAGGCATGGGAAGCCCCTGCCACAAAATTTCACACCAGCCCCAAAGAGCAATAATACTGAGGTTAAGAAACTCGCACTCAGCCAGGCTGCATAGGGTGTGTATGCATGTGTGTGCAAAGTAGGTGAGATGCGGGGAGGGAATGAGAAGTGCTGTGGTTAGTAATGCAAGTTACTGTGATACATTTAGAAAGAAAAAATAAAACCAAAGGAACTATAAACCCAGACATTCTGACAGTTCCTGAAAGCTGCAAAGCAACAGAAGCGCATTATCCTACTGAGTCTCTCAGGAATGAGAGAGGCAGCTACTCTTACTAGCATTGTTCAGATGAGGAAGCTGAGAATAAAGGAAGTGAGTATCAGAAGTCAGGTAGCAATGCTGGCTCTGTTACTCCCCATGACAACAGTAGGTGAGTCAGCTGGGTGCACATCAGAGACTATTGAAGGCACTTTGAATGCACTTATACACTTAGTTCAATTACTGTTCCCATTTGGATGTGCTAAGAGACTGAGGCACAGAGAGATATTGTAGCATCTCTGCTGAGCCAGTTACAAATGAAGATGAGCATTTGTTACTGTGGCCCCAGGGCTCAAACCCTTCACCTCCATGCCAAATTCCCTTCTTCCATTTGCTCTGATCTGCCTGGCAACGTTACAGAACATGGGCATCAATAGCCAAATCTACTGACTGGCAAGAGCACTGCTCTTTTCACTTCTCACATAGATGTCTCTATTGCAGTGCCTGTCTGTTCTCTTCCTCCTCCCAATATTACTAAACAAAATGGCCCGAATACTACCAATTTACTAACAGTAGTCTCTAGCCACCAGAAAAACGACTGTCTAGTGTTTTATTTGCTTTTTGTTTGGTTGGTTGCAGTATTTGGGGGTTGAACCTAGGGCCCCACACATGCTTTACAAGTGCTCTACCCTCAAGCCACACTCATCTTTCATTCTTTTACCTTGAGACAGGGTCCCTCACTAAGTTACACTGCTGCGTTTGGCCATGAACTTGCCATCCTTCAGCCTCCACCTCTGGAGCCCCTGGCATCACAGGCATGCACCACCACACCCAGCTCCTTCCTAGTGTTTTAGATAAAGGTAACCCCTTATCCGTTCACCTGCCTGCATGGCAACATTCATCCCCACATGGTTTATCCCATAGACTAGAATGGCTAATGTTAATACCTAGGATAAGAGATCTTGGTCCTGTTTGTTAAAACTAACAGGCCTATGTCTTTGAAGAAGGCATTCCTAGCTTTTATGTAGCCCTCTGTGGTTTTTTTCTTCTCTCACATTCTTTCTCTTTTGAATCACACATAATGTTTTGAGAAGGGAGAGTCCAAATCTCAGCCTTCTCGTGCTAATAGTGACCCTGATCACTGAAGAGTTAAGGTGACATCTCCAAGATCAAATAGCCAGTGTGAAGCAGGTAAGCCTAGTAGTTTACACCACACCACACCAAGACACTCTGTGTTGCTTCCAGATCTGGACAGGGGTCTCCAGAACCTTACTTCCTTTCTTATAATCAGATGTCCATGTGATTAAGCACAGGGCTGTGCAAGCAGCCAGCACACACAAAGTGATCCTACAGGGTTTTTTGTTCCCATTGGTAATTAGGTCATATTCTGGAACAATTCTTTTCCCTCTGCTTTCACAGGAGGCAAACCCCCAGGACAGCTGTCTTCTCCTGTCTCAGCAATGCACTGGTTTGGTGACCTTCTTAATACCTGGGCAGCACATTGACTGATCTGGTAGGGCTTACACTTTGTAGATTAAGCAGGGATTACTTGCCATAGATTACAGGAAGCTGTCAAAGCTGATGGATGGTGGCCCTAAGGAGGCTTCACTAAGAAAAGACTTTTTGCCTCTAATTGTCTTCTCCAAGAATCAAAGGTTTTGCTTACTCTTGTTTTAAGCTGGTTCCATGAAGGTCTGTTACAAAAAAATTCCACAAGGAAAACAAAACACAAAACAAAAACCAACAACAACAACAACAAAATATATATATATATACACCAAATATATATCTATACCTATATCAATCTATATCTATATCTATATCTATATCTATCCTGTGTTCAGTAATGTCACGGTTTGCCTTAAGTGCTGAGAATTTTAAATAATTTGTAATCAATATTCTAAGCCAAGGGAAAACCTAATGGGACCAAGAGATATATTCCTTTCCTTCAAAAGGTATCATCACACACTGAATATTAGGGGAAATCAAAGAACACGTTCTTGCTTATTTATGCTCTTACGCATGCCCCTTTTATTCTTTTACAGGTTTAAAATAAATGCAAGACACGTATAATGAAAATGGATCATATCCCAATTGGGATTATCAGTTGCTTATACTGCTCTTTTCTCTTTCCACCTACCTCTTCCCAGGATTCAGAGAACGAGTTCAAAATGTGATAATAAAGTAAGAAGGAAGAGGAGAAAGAATCTGGTCAATTAAAGGCCAAGAGATGCTTTATTTTCAGGATATTCACAAATGAATTTTCAATATTTTCAGTATTTCCAAACTAAATGTGAAGAATAGCAAAATCCTTCCCCTTTAATTCATTAGTGCCATACTTCATGGCAATAACATTTCCTATTTTGTTGTTGTTGTTGTTGTTGTTGTTGTTGTTATTTTGTTCTTTTAGAGACAAGGTCTTGCTATGTAGCCCAGGCTGGCCTTGAACTCATGATTATCTTGCCTCAATTTTCTAGGTGTGGGCATTACAGGCATGTGCCACCACGCCTGGCTTTTCTAATTTTCATCGATGAACAAAATTCAGGTATATTTGATTTTGGAAGATTAGACTTCCATATCAAGGACCAAAGGCATGAAATAGTGGCTAATCTCTTTTTAGAGTCACAAATGGAAAGAATTTATAAGTGCTTTTATGAAATTCCTATCTGAAATGAGGACTATACATACTGAGGCTCATGTGCCTATGCCTACTTGAGCATATTTACAAGTAACTTGGAGTACATTTTAGAAGCATTTTAAAAATGCAAGTTCCTAGAGATGAAGTTAGGCAACAATACAACTCCTGGGACATCAAGGTAAAATAAAACAGCCTGTAATAATGCCCATATTGATTGTCTAGTTTTGGTTTTTTGTTTGTTTGTTTTTGTTTTTTTGCATAATAAAGTGAACCATACTCCACAAGATTAATTTACCAAACATATCATATAAAAGCACCTATTGGTTCCACCAGTCAATATGAGAAGATGCTTCAGCAACACCTTGTAAAACTTGAGCTTCATTCATAGTCTGCCATCGTCTTTATCAGTCCATTAGTCTACTGACATCTGTCAGCAAGGGAGCATTCCATTTTGCAATAATGCGATAAAAGGCATTTGGGCTATTTTTCCTCAAGGTGAGGTTTTCATGGTTTCTGCAGCACAATTCATATGCTTTCAATTTGTTGTTGTTGTTAGGTGCCATTGAGTCAGTATCCAACTCATAGCGACCCTCATAGGGTTTTCAATGGCTGTTTCAGGATTGCATTGGGAGTGGATTGCCAGGCCCTTCTCCAATTTTGGGGCACTGGGAATTGAACTTGGGACCTCAGAGACTGCTGTGCAGCACTCTACCAACTGAGCTAAATCCCAGCCTAATGCTTTCAAT
Organism: Pedetes capensis; assembly: GCA_007922755.1. Classification (NCBI taxonomy): domain Eukaryota; kingdom Metazoa; phylum Chordata; class Mammalia; order Rodentia; family Pedetidae; genus Pedetes; species Pedetes capensis. The sequence continues at coordinate 39,141 of VMDO01003213.1, forward strand.
AGAGTCTTTAAAAAGAAACTTGTTTGTGCTACACAGAAGATCATTGGTGGAAAGACAGAAAGAAAAATGACTTACTATGTTTGCTCATTGTCTGGTCCTCAGGGCATACTTAATGATAGTGTTTTAATTACATTATGACCATGTTTAAATAAGTTATGTCATTGCTGTTGTCATTGTTAGGTACCATCAAGTCAGGTCAGATTCATAGCAACCCAACATACAACAGGATGAAACACTCCTCGACACTATGCCAAGCACATGATCTCTTTTATGATTGAGCCCATTGTTGCAGACACTGTGACAATCCATCTAATTGAGGGTCTTCCTTTTTTCAGTGGGCCACCACTCTCTCAAACAGGATGTCCTTCTCTAGGTATTGGTCTCTCCTGACATGCCCAAAATACATAAGATGCAGTCTAGCCATCCCTGCTGCCAAGGAGCACTCTGGTTGCACCTCTTCTAGGATAAATCTCTTGGTTCTTTTGGCAGTCCATGGTATATTCAATATTCCTCTTCAGCACCATTAATCAAAAGCATCAATTCTTCTCCTGTCTCCCTGATTCACTGCCCACCATCTACAGCAAAGTATGTTATAAGAGGGTATACATTATACCATTTCATCCTTATGAAAAACTCATCCAATAGGGTCTACTTTGTAATCATAGTTTACAGATGGGACACTAAGGTGTGGGGAAATGAAGTCACTTGCCCGCACTTCACAGAAAGAGGTAGAGCTGGACTATGAACTTGAGCAGTGCTACTTCACAATCTGGACACCACTAAACAATGTCATCTCGATGACACTATGTAAGATTCAGGTCCATTCCAATGCACTGGCCAGTTGTTTACCTGTTGGCTGCTCCCTTGTCTCATGGCAGTGGCATTAGCAAGGCAATTTCCTTGTCGAGTTCATCTGATAGAAGATTTTCCTGGAGAGTAATTGCAAGCCTATCCCTTAAAGTGCTTTCTCAACATATCTCGATGCATTCATTTTACAAACTGCATTTAAATTCATATTACAAAACTAATAGCACATGGACCCTCTCTATATCACCTTGCCTTCCGAGGTCCATTCTGTTAATGCATGTGGTTTTCCCAGACACTATCATATCATCCTACCTTCTTCTTTTTCTCCCCTGAACTCATTACTAGTAACAATTACACTTTGGTTTTGATTTGTTAACTTTTTCCGGCTCTGTCTCTGCTGCTCCATATACAAACCCCCAAAAGGCAAGGAAAATCCTGTCTTGTTCACTCTGTCCTCACTAGCCACAGTAAATTTGCTAAGTCATAATAAATATTTGTTGAAAGAATAAGTAAATATATTCATTGATTTCTTTCTGCAGAATTTTAGGGCTAGGAGAATTCAAAGATCATCAGATTATCTCATTTCATAAAGAAGGAACTCAGCTCTTATAAATGAAACACACAAAAAATATTATTTTTTATTTTATTCTCAGGACCTTGCCAATGCCCAGCACATAGTAAATCTCCCATAACTGTGTGAAGGTTTTACCATGGTGAAGCTAAGGAGGGATCCCAGTTTGAAGATGAGCTAATTTCATAAAGGGAGTTTGCTGTTTTCTTGTAGATACATAGTATGTTTCCACTGAGGACTTCCTCTACTGTGAGCTGAGATATTTTCTTTTTTCTTATTGGGTTTTTGGGCTTGTTTTGTTTTTTGGTGTTCTTTTTGTTTTGCTTTTGTTTGTTTTGTGTGTTTGCTTCTTGTGGTACAGAGGAGTTGAATGCAGGGCCATACGTGTGCTTTGCAAGCACTCTACCACCGAGCTGCTCCCCCACTCCATTTTTTACTTGTTGTTTTCAGACAGGGTCTCTCTAAGTTATGGGATCACAAAATCATAGGGTTTTCAATGTCTGATTGGTTTTTGGGAGTGGATTGCTGGGTCCTCCTCCCACCTAATTCTTCATAAGCAGTACAAATTGCCATTGTTGTTGTTAGGTGCTGTCGACTCCTGTCCAACTCACAGTGGCCCTCATAGGGTTTTCCATGGCTGATTGTTTAGGGGTTGCCTCAGGAGTGGATTGCCATGTCCTTCTCCCATTTTTGCCGGGCTGGGGATCGAACCTGGGACCTCAGAGACTGCGGAGCAGCGCTCTGCCAACTGAGCTAAATCCCAGCAGCATATTACCATTAGTATTTCCAAAAATTTTCATGTGATTTCTGGAATTGTTAAGCTTTTCCTCATCAGGAAAATATACTCAGGGTTCAAAACATTTGTAAGTTTATTATTCTGTACTCTGATTTGCATTTTCTAAGACCAAGGGTTCACGATCTTTTAGTAAATACAGCTCAGACAAGCAGGGTTCCTGGGAGCATGAACCATTCAACAGGAAACACTAGTAAGACACCTGGTTTTAATAACTGCACACTGAATATATGAACTGAATTGCCACTCTATGAGCTATCACTGTATATATGAAGTGAATTATCACATAAATAAATACAATTAAAAAGAATAAAGAGCCTGTGTGTAAAAACTCCTCACTATAGTAGAATGTGCCACACTTAATAATTCAGTATGAGTTAGGTATAACTTAGATCCTATCCAAAGGGGTTCATTACAGAGGTATCAAAAGTTAAAAGTTTGTTTCATTAATAATACAACCCAAGCTGGGTGCTGTAGTACACACTTGTAACCTCAGCAGCTCAGGAAACTGGGGCAAGAGGCTTCCGAATTGGAGGCCAGAGGCAGCCTGCACAAGTTAAAAAGACCCTATCTCAAAAAATAGAATACAATAAGAATGCAATCCACCAGCAAAAGCTCCCTATTCTCAAATTCTAGAGAATGGACATTTTGGAGTATTCAACTGAATGGAGTGAGTCATATTTTGTAAATGGCAGAGGTTAATCAGAGAAATTTGCCCATCGTATAGACAGGTAACACAGAGGTTTGGTGAGATGAGAAATTGGAGGGCAGATTCCTTTGCTATCTATTGGTTTCTCTATTGCTGGTTTCTTATAAAGAGGTCATGACTACATTGCCTGTATCCATGCCCAGAGAGGTACAAAGAAATTGACATAAACTTCCCCATAAAAGAACTTAAGCTGTCCTGTCTATCAGTGATACAAGCAATTTACACTGACCTGCAATTTTAATAACTGCATCCTCCTCTTTTAAGGCTTTTTTTTTATTTGGGAGAGTTTTATACTTTGCTTTTGGCTGAACCTGTTTTCAGACCCTCACCTCCCTATTATTTCCTAAGTATAATAGAACACTGTATTTACATGTACGTTGTCTTTCTCACATACTCTTCCACAAACTTCCCAAAGAGATCATTCTTTCCCTGCCCGATTTTTTGGGTTTGGAAATGATCAGCACTCCTGCCAGCAGAGGCATCTCCAAGTTCATTTTTGGTGATGTCATTGTTCTTGCTGGGAGAGGGGAAAAACAGGACGAATTAAAACCGCATGCAGATGCTTGCTGGGGGCTGCCATGGTCGGTATTTGCTAAGATCATGGTGGTAATTAAAAATCGCTATTGGGTAATCTGTCATTCCTAATAGAAGTCCCTGGAAACCAAAGTATTTCTGGCAATATTATAGATCACAGGAAAAGAAGCCATTGTATTTTGTCAAAAAGTTGACTTTGGTCTACAGAATCTTGACAGCTTCATCTTCACCTGATCCCTCGCCGCAGGGACCCTCATGTTGAGAAATGACGGGGTGTGGGGCTTGGGCTTAGCTCTACACTACACACTTTATTTCTTTTCCTAAATAGCTGGCACATTTACATGCTTCAAAAAGTAACACATATTATGAAGTAGGCTGTAAAACGCCTCCTCCTCCTGTCTCTCCTGACCCTGCTCCAAATAAGCAGTTGGTGGTTTTAAAATACCTGTGTGTGAGCACACATATGTGTATATTTTTTAATATTGTTGTTGTTGCTGTTAGGTGCCATTGAGTTGGATCCAACTCACAGCAATCCTTTGTTTAGCAGAATGAAACACTGCCCCACACTGCCACGCACAGTCTTTTTATGTCTGATCCCTCTATTCCAGCTACTTGGTTTCTTCTCATTTTGAGTTGTGCCACACTAGCAGATAGAGGTCCCAGGGCCTTTACTTCATTCCCATCATTAAGGTTGACTCTCCCTTGAGGAGGCAACTCCTCCCCCATGATCTTTTGAATGCTTTGTGGCCTAGCAGATCATTCTCTGGCACTATATTTGATAGTGCTTTTCTGCTATTCATAGTGTTTTCAACCAGTGATTGTTTGGGGAAAGGGCTTCTGGGTCCTTTTCTCTAGTCTGTCGTACTCTGAAAAGTCAGCTGAAACCTGTCCACCACTGGTGGCCCTGCTGGTATCTGAAATTCTAGTGGCATAGCTTTTAGCATCATAAAAATACGAAAGCCCGCATAGCACGATAAGCTGACAGACACATGGGATGTTTAAAAGATTATATATATATACACACATACACTTTATACACACACACACACACACACACATATGAATTGAAGCTTTTGAATTATAGTGCCGGAGACTAATATTGAGTATACCTTGGACTATAAAAAGAACCAACAGATCTGTCCTAGGAGAAATGCAAACAGAGTGCTCCTTAGAAGCAAGGGTGCCTAGACTATGTTTTACCTGTTTTGTACATGTAGTCAGGAGGGACCAATCCCTGGAGAAGGACTTCATGTTTGGGAGAACAGTGGGTCAATGAAAAAAAGGAAGATTTTCTTGTTGTTGTTGTTGTTAGGTGCCGTCGAGTCAGCTCTGACACATAGTGACCCTATGTACAGCAGATCGAAACACTTGCTGATTCTGTGCCAGGCAAACGATGTTATTTATGTTTAAGTCCATTGTTGCAGACACTGTGTCAATCCATCTGGTGGAGGGGTTTCCTTTTTTGCGTTGACCTGCCACTCTCCCAAACATGATGTCCTTCTCCAGGGATTGACCTCTCCTGACTACATGTCGGAAATATGTAAGACGCAGTCTGGCCATTCTTGCTTCCAAGGAGCACTCTGGTTGCACTTCTTCTAGGACAGAAGCAGTTGTACTTCTTTTGGCAGTCCATGGTATATTCAATAGATGTCTCCAGCACCACAATTCAAAAGCATCAATTCTTTTTCTGTCTCCCTTGTTCAATGTTCAACTTTCACAACCATATGATGCAATTGAAAATACTATGGCATGAGTCAGACGCACCTTCGTCTTCAAAGTGACATCTTTGCTTTTCAATATTCTAAAGAGATCTTTTGCCACAGCTTTTCCTAGAGCAATGCATCTTTTGATTTCTTGGCTACTGCTTCCATGGCTGTTGATTATAGAGCCAAGCAAAGCAAAATCTTGGACAACCTCAATCTTTTCTCCATTTATTGTGAAGTTTTGTGCTGACCCAGTGGTAAGGATTTTTGTTTTGTTGATGTTTAGTCGTAACCCATATTGAAGGCTATGATCTTTGATCTTCATCAGTAAATATTTTTAATCCTCTTCACCTTCAGCAAGCAGAGTTATGTCATTTGCATAACGCAGGTTGTTAATGAGTCTTCCTCCAATCTTGATGCCACATTCTTCCTCATAAAGTCCAGCTTCTCTGATAATTTGCTCAGCATATAAATTGAAGAGATAGGGTGAAAATATACAGACCTGACACACACCTTTCTCAACTTTAAACCACTCAGTGTTTCCTTGTTCTATTCGAACAACTGCCTCCTGGTTCATGTACAGATTTCTCATGAGCACAATCAGGTGTTCTGGTATTCCCATTTCCAAAGTGTTATCCATAATTTGTTATGATCCACACAATCAAATGCCTTTGCATAATCAATAAAACATAGACAGACATCTTTCTGATATTGTCTGCTTTTGGCTAATATCCACCTGACATCAGCAATGATGTCCCTGGTTCCCTGCCCTCTTCTGAATCCCACTTGATTTTCCAGTAATTCCCCCTCTATATACTGCTGCCATCGCTTCTGAATGATCTTTAGTAGAATTTTGCTGGTATGTGATATTAAAGATATTGTCCAATAGTTTGCACATTCATTTGGATCCCCTTTTTTGGGAATAGGCACAAATATGGATCTCTTCCAGTCAGTTGACCAAGTAGCTGTTTACCGAATCTGTTGGCATAAACATGTTAATACCTCCAGTGCTGCATCTGTTTGTTGAAACATCTCTATTGGTATCCCATCAATTCCTGGAGCCTTGTGTTTCACCAGTTCTTTCAAGGCAGCTTCCACTTCGTCCTTCAATACCACTGGTTCCTCTTCATATGCCACCTCTTGGAATGGTTGGTCATCTACCAACTCTTTCTTGTATAATGACTCTGTGTATTCTTCCCATCTTCTTTTGATGTTTCCTGCATCATTTAATATTTTCCCTGTAAAATCTTTCACTACTGCCACTCGAGGCTTAAATTTTTTCTTCATTTCCTTAAGCTTGAGAAACACAGAGCATGTTCTTCCCTTTTGGGTTTCTGCCTCCAGCTCCTTGCACATGTCATTATAATATTTGTCTTTGTCTTCTCGAGCTGCCTTCTGAAATCTTCTGTTTAGTTCCTTAACTTCATCATGACTTCCTTTTACTTTAGCTGCTGGACATTTAAGTGCAAGTTCTACTGTCTCTTTTGACATATAATTTGGTCTTTTCTTTTTTTCTTGTCTTTTTAAGAACTTTTTCCTTCCTTCTTGAATGATATCTTTTGTCATGACACAACTCTTCTGGTCTCCTATCATTTGTGTCTAATGCATTAAACCTATTTTTGAGGTGGTCTCTGAACTCAGGTGGGATATACTCAAGGTCATACCGTGGCTCTCATATACTTGTTCCAATTTTCTTCAGCTTCAGTTTGAACTTGTATATGAGAAGTTGATGGTCTGAACCATAGTCAGCACCTGGTCTTGTTTTGACATTTTGTACAGAGCTTTTCCATCATCTCTTTCCATATATGTAGTCAATTTTATTTCTGTATGTTCCATCTGGTGAAATCCATGTGTATAGTCTCCATTTATGATGTTGAGAAAGTGTATTTGCAATGAAAAGGTCATTGGTCTGACAAAATTCTATCATGCGATCTCCAGCTTCGTTTCTGTCACCAAGACCATATTTTCCAACTACTGGGCCCTCTTCTTTGTTTCCAACCTTTGAATTCCAGTCACCAGTGATTATCAGTATGTCTTGATTGCATGTTTGATCTATTTCAGATTGCAGAAGCTGATAAAAGTCTTCCCTTTCTTCATTTGTGGCCTTGGTGGTGGGTGCATAAATTTGAATAATAGTCATATTAACTGGCCTTCCTTGTAGGTGTATGGATATTATTCTATCACTGGCAACATTGTATTTCATGACAGATCTTGAAATGTCTTTTTTGATGATGAATGCAACCCCATTTCTCTTTAGTTTATCATTCCCAGCATAGTAGACCATATGGTTGTCTGATTCAAAATGGCCTATGCTGGTCCATTTTAGCTCACTGATGCCTGGAAGTCAATGTTTATGTGCTCCATTTCTCTTTTAATGATTTCTAATTTTCCTAGATTTATACTATGTACATTCCATGTTCCAATTATTAATGGATGTTTACAGTTGTTTCTCCTCATTTTGAGTCATGCCAGATCAGCAAATGGAGGTCCCTGGGGCTTTACTCCATTTCTGTCATCACCATAGACTCTACTTTGAGGAGGCAACTCTTCCCCAGTTGTCTTTTGAGTGCCTTCCAACCGGGGGGCCTCATTTTCCATCACTATATCTGACAGTGTTTCTTTGTTATCCATAGGGTTTTCAATGACTAGTTGTTTCGGGAGTGGTTCGCCAGGTCCTACTCCTTAGTCAGTTTTAGCCTGGAAGCTCAGCTGAAAACCTGTCCACCATGGGTAACCTTGCTCATATCTGAGGTACCAGTGGCGGAGCTCTCAGCTTCATTGCAACACACAAGCCCCCACAGTACAGGAAACTGACAGACGTCTGGGGGGAAGATTTTCTATTAGATGGATTAATACCGTATCTGTTACCACGAGCTTAAGCATAAAAATGATCATGTGCATGGCACAGTGTTGGAGAGTGTGTCGTCCTGTTGTACGTAGGGTTGCTATGAGTTGGACTTGACTCAACAGCACTTAATGACAAACACATATATATATCTTCCAGATGCAGTTTTATAGTATCATATAAGAACATATGAGTCTATCATCTGTGCTTTTTATATGTAAAAACAGTAGCTTGTGTTAACTCGTGCATATCTGCTTACAGACACACACACGCCTCTGTACCAGTATCCTCCTGACTAAATGGATCAGCCTTTCTGAGACTCTTCCCCAGTCATTATCCTCCACCCAAAATTTACACGTGTTCTCACTGCGATGATCATAGCTTAGTCTGGACAGTTTTTGTTTTTTATATAAATCAAATCATTATATATGTCCTTTTTGAGTCAAGACTCTTATAATGGCTTCTTAATATGCATAATGTTGATATGCAAATTGACTTTGCAACATTCCCATCACCTCCATTTCACAAATCACTGTAATGAATGCAGCACACATGACAGGTAGCTGATGTCATGACGTTATAGCCGGAGCTGGTATTACAACCTGCGTCCCTCCAACATGAAGCCTATGCTCTTATCCATCCAACAATGCAGTCTTACAGGCTGCCTTTCTTCCTGGTCCTACCCCCCAGTTTTCAGAATCCTAGCCAGTACATGGGCTGGAGTTTAGCTCAGTTGGTAAGCGCCGCTCTGCACAATCTGAGGCCCTGGGTTCAATCTCCAGCACCACAGAAATGGGAGAAGAATGTCATAATCCACTCCCGAAGCAATCTGGAAACAATGAGCCACCTGACAACCCTATTAAGGTTGCTGTGAGTCAGAGAAGACTCCATGGCACCTAACAACAACAACAACAAAAAAAAAACAATAACAGCCAGCAAGTGACTTTGATGTGATCTTGCTTCCCTTCCTCTCTCCCTCCTCACCTCCATCATCTCTCCATCTTTCCGCCCATTTGGGGACACCCCCTCCATGCCCTGCACTGAGAACCAAAATGGGCTGCGCTCATGACAGACCTGCAGAGATCTAGGACCTGTGTTTCCAAGTTTGGTCTTTCTGGGCTTCTCCACCTGTGTACTTTCACCCTTCAGTCAGCCTAGATTTGGCATAATGAACATAGCGTTTTGCTTTTACTATTCTAATTTTTACCTCTTAATTATCATTTCTTCTCTATAATTACTTCTACTGATTAAAGTTGGCCTTTTAACTACAAAAGCTATTGTATATATTTTCCCAGGAACACACAGAACAACCACCAATCTATCAGCAATCATAGTTTATTTCAGGATATGCAAAGTGACGGAATTCTTAGGCTACAGGGCCCCAGTCCTAAGCTGTAGTTCTTGTACAGCAGGAAGGGGACCAGGAACGTTCCAAAGTGGCAGTTCCAATAGCTCCCTAATCCTGATCTGCCATGACAAGAGGTCCTTGTTCACAGGTCCTGCCACCCTGCTTTCCTGCCTCTCTGCACTGGAATCCTCTAACCCATGTTGTTGTTGTTGTTGTTGTTGTTGTTGTTAGGTGCCATTAAGTCGTGTCCAACTTATAGCAACCCTTATAGGGCTTTCAATGGTTGATTGTTTCGGAATTGCCTTGGGAGTAGATTGCTGCATCCTTCTCCCATTTTTGTGGTGCTGGGAATCAAACCCGAGACCTCAGAGACTGCAGAGCGGTGCTCTACCAACTGAGCTAAATCCCAGCCCCCTCTAACCCAGGAGAACCAATAAATAACTCCTCCTGTAGGGTGGTTTCTGTTGGGTACTTTGCCACAGTAATGCCCAAGCGAACACAATAACCATCTGGAATTTATACTGATGTATGCTGTAAGGCTGGAAGCTAATTTAACTTTTTCCACCTTTTTACCTGGGGTACGTCTTAAGTGTCCCTCCTTCTCCCATTGACTTATAATACTTACACAAAACATTTTGTTTTTTGGTGGTGGTGGTGTTTTGAAATATGATTACATTTTGGAAAGGCTAAGTCAAGCTGATTAACATATGTGTGACCTTACATATTTAATTTTTGAGGTGAGAAACTTTTCTGCCCTATAGAAGCATTTTTCAAGTATATAATGCATTGTTACTAACTATACTCATTGTGTTGCACAACTCTTGAGCTTTTACTTCCTAACTGAAAGTGTGTCCTTGGATCAACATCCTCAAAGTCCTGGTAACCAGTATGCTAATCTCTGCTGTGATAAATTCAACTCTTTAACATTTGAACATACATCACATTTTTTATGCCTAGTTCAATATAATGTTCTCCACGTTTATCAATGTTTTTACAAATAACGGGATTACATTTATTTATTTGTTTATTTAGTTATTTATTTATTTATGCACTACTTGGGGGTTGAACCCAGGGCTTTGTGCATGCTTTGCAAGTGCTGTACTACTGAGCTGCACCTTCAACCCGTTTTAAACTTTTTATCTTGAGACTGGGTCTCACTAAGTTAGGGAGGCTGTCTCTTGCCATGAATCTGCACTCCTCCTATCTCTGCCTCCAAACCTGCTGGGATTACAGGAGTGAGCCACCATGCCTGGGGGGGGGGGTGGTAGTGGTGGTGGTGGTGGTGGTGGTGGTGGTGGTGGTTCTTCTTCTTCTTCTTCTTCTTCTTCTTCTTCTTCTTCTTCATTCCTCTTCTTCTTCTTCTTCTTCTTATTATTATTATCATTTGCAGTACAAGGGACTTGTACAAACTTTGCAGCACTTTGGACAGCACTGTGCCCCATTTTTAATTTTTTAAAATTTTGACTCAGGGTCTAAGTTACAAAGGCTGCCTCTGGCCTCGAACTTGTGATCTTCCTACCTCAGTCCCCGGAGTTGCTGGAATTAGAGGTGTGCTTCATCACACCTGTCATTTTTTAAGACTGAATAGTATTCCACTATGTACACATACCACATTTTTTATCCATTCATCCCATCCATTGATGGGCACTTCCTTATCTTGACTATTATGAAAAATACTGCAAAAAACCACGAGAGTGCAGATGTCTCTTCAACACACTGGTTTGATTCTCTTTGGATTAACACACAGAAGTGGGATTATTGGATCACAGGGAAATTCTACTTTTAATTTTTGGAGGCTCCTCCATATTTCTTGATCTAATGGAGATGCTTGCTGACATTTCCACCAAGGATCCCTTTCCTCTACATCCTCACTGGTATGTGTTATATTTGAGACTTCTTTCATGACAGGCATCCACACAACTGTCATGTCTCATTGCAAATTTCATTTGTCTGATGATTACTGATGTTGAACATTTCTTCATAGACCTCCTAGCCATCTGTTTGTCCTCTTTGCCCATTTTTAAATTGGGCAATTTGTTTTCATGCCATGGGATTTATGCTCCTTATGTATTTGGACTGGCAGATATATTTTTGCTGATGCCGTTTTCTCAGAAATAAGGTACAGACACAAGACAAGGCATCCCCCAATAAACATACAAACAAGTAGGTTGCTGATGTTTCAACAGAGGCAGATAATACACAAGAAATTTAATTACTGCTAATCGGGACTGGCATATATATGGAGCCCAATGTAAAATGAACATCAGGGTCTCCTTGTTGAAAAATTACTAAAACCATGAAATTGGAAATGATGGGGGTCATGGATGGCCTCTGCTGATCCCAAATCACTACCATCCACCCACAAAGATAGCCCTCCTGTTAGAGAGGCAAGGCAGGTATAGGAGAACAAAATTGGCTTGAGTCAAATCCCTCACTTCATGCCCATAAAAAAAAATTGATTACAGCCAGGTGCAGTGGCTCACACCTGTAATTCTAGTGACTCAGGAGGCCAAGACAGAGGGATTGCAAGTTCAAGGCCAGAGGCAGCCTATGTAACTTAGAGAGACCCTGTTTCAAAATAAAAGGTAGCTGGGAGTGCAGCTGCGTGGTAGAGCACTCACAAAATATATATGAGGCCCTGGGTGCAATCCCCAGGTACCATCCAAAAAAAGAAAAGCTGATTACAATAATTATACAACTAATTTTTCTCACTTGACTCTACTATTAAAAATAGTGTATTAAGATTATAAAAGCTGTTTGCAGTATTTCTTTCAGATTTCAATGAAGTTATATGTTTGGAATGTAATTCTTCACGTCAGCTTTTGTTTATGATGCCTGACTACCAGTCAAAGAATCACATGAGGAAATTGAGGTGTGGGGAGGTTTATTAACAAGCCAGCTAGCAGGTGAAACCTGGGAACTAGAGTCCAGGAAATGTCTGTATGGACAGCTCACATGGGATCTGTTATCAACAAATCATTGTTCTAGGCTCCCTCTCCTGGGTGTGTCTCCCTGTCTCCCAGAGGTACTTGGGGTTGAATCCAGGTCTTCAAGCAGGCTTTGCAGTGAACTACACCCCCAGCCCTTTATTTTCTTATTTTTTTATTTATTTACTTTTTTTTTTACTTGAGACAGGGTCTCCCTAAATTACACAGACTGTCTCTGATGTTGAACTTGTGATCCTCCTGCCTCTGCCTTCCGAGTCACTGGGATTACAGGCATATACCACTGCACCCGGCTACCACAGACCATTTTCTACACTTTATTTTGAGATAAGGTCTTGATAAATTATGTAGGCTGCATCTGGCCTTGAACTTGCGATCCTCCTGCCTCTGCTTCCCAAGCTTCTGGAATTAGGGCGTGAGCTACTGCACCTGGCTCATGGGTGCATCTTGGGGCAGATGCACTTGTGTATAGATGAGCTCAGGAAACGTCTGTATGGACAGCTCATATGGGATCTGTTATCAACAATCACTGCTGGGACAGATGGGCAACAGAGAATTACTTTGTATCTCATGTTCTAAAGGACTTCTAATTTTTGTACATTGAAATGCACTCTCTAAAATATGTTCTAAATGTATAAAATGTAGGATACCTCTGCTTTTCTACCCTGAAATCTCAGCTGAAGAATTTTAAGTTGCCTGAGCATGGGCCTCCTTGCTCCCTGGCTTCAACCATCAAAGATTAATATGAATTACACCTTTGTGAAGATTCTTTGATCCACTCAATACTTATGTGCTTACACTGAACAAGACTGACTTTTTATTGCTTGGTGCAGTACACAATTACCTAAAACACACATCAAACTCACCCAAATAGCTGGTCACAGCCCTATCTATTTGGCATTCTTATGCAGTCTGTCATGCCCTGTGAGCAACACACAGCCGCATTTGATGAGGCTGCTGTGTATAATCTAAGACAAGGACCTCTAAATGACTTCTTTTTGGTTTGTTTCTGGAAAGGTCAGGCACCAGCATGTTTTACCAAATAAAACTCAGGTTTGAAGAATATGCCTTCTAAACTGATTTTTACTACCTAGACTGTAATAAGTTTTACAGGGCTTCTTTGTTAAATGGCCCTGACAATTGCCATTCCCAATTACTTCAATCACATTAACAGAAAGTAAAGTTCACAGATAGTAAAATATGTCATGGCTCTGCATTTGGGTTTTAGAAGTGGATCACACACGTGGCTCACAGGCTATCCCGATTCACATTTGCCTTGGTGTACCTCATGCGGGGCAGGACAAATGGAATTATTTCATGACTCAGGAAATAAAATGTGTCTCCACCAAAGGCTTGAGAAATCCCATTACATGTATAAAAAGATGGATGGAATATTTTTTCAAGGAGAGGCAGAAAGGTTATGGATGCAGGGCAGAAAAAATGTGAGTGCAGATATTTTAGTTCTTGTGCAGTTTTCAAAAGCCTGCAGCCATAGCCCTGTGGCATCTGATCCTGTCAGATCTTGGAAGCTAAGCAGGGTAGGGCCTGGTTAGTACTTAGATGGGAAACGGCCTGGGAACACCAGGTGCTGTAGGCTTGGGAGATGGACTTGGCAACCCCCTCCCAAAAAACAATCACCCATGAAAACCCTATGAACAGCAGAGAAGCACTGACAATAGTGTTTCCCCTGTTGTACAGAGGGTCGCTATGAGTCGGATACCGACTCGACGGCACCTAACAACAATAACAACATAGCTTTCAAAATGCACATGTAGAATTCCCCCCAAGCTTGACAGAATCATTTCTCCTTCCAAAGTATGGCCCTGGGCTCTACTCACAGCTATGATCAGCAAGAGAGGGGGCAAAGATTTGGGGGGCCTGCAAACACCACAAACAGGAACCTGCCAAGCATAGAGAGAGCTCCAGGTATATCTCCAAGCAGATGGTAAAAGCAATTCCTTGGGTTCCAGAACAATTTCTTTCCCCTTTTCATGCTTGGGCCCTGCTACATTTGACTGGAAGAGAAGCTCTGACATGACATCACCGCATCCTATTTCAGTCTCAGAATTGCCACAGCTTGATAAAAACACTCAAAGAGGTGTGTTCCTTCTGCACGCCTCATCCCCTCAGTCTCCTGCTATCTCACCAAAAGTTTCCTGAGGGTCAGCTGCCCCGGACCCCAAGTTGGGCACCTTGGGGAAAGGGGGTTCCCAGCTCCGGCTATCTGTGGGGTGGCGGGCACCCATGCGGACTTTCTGCAGATGGGCCCTGGATGGTCTGTGTGTGTTTTCATGCTGGGCATCTCCATACCGAGGTGCTTCCACACCTGTTAGGAAGCATGTTCTGATGGGACCCTTCCCCAAAGTGTCCCCAGACGCTGTGGCTATCATGACTCTTCCTTGTAGACCCCTAGAATCACCTTGCAATCCAGGAAAACCCTGGCCCCACTGAGGGAGCACTCAGGACCCTCTCTGTGGCTCTGTGGTTGGAGTCTGCACAGCTGGTGGGTGACAGCACCATTCTAGCAATTAATTCAATACTGTGGCTGCCACCTGTGCACAGACCAACTGCTCTGAATGACACTGTATTAAGCATGGTCCATAGATTAAGGCCTCATCACAATGGGTTCACCTGTCTGAGATGAAATAGGAATAGACAGGGTGATTGCAATTTGGTGGACTAACTTTTTTCCAGGAATCTTATTTTAATAATAATTTTTTAGTGTACAATGCAGGGGTCTCATGACATTTCCATACCTGCATTTCATTATACGCTGCTAAGTTTCACCTCCCCAATAATTTTTTAACTGTTAAACTAACAATAAAAAGTGAGGCTTGCATATTTTTTTTTTGGTACTTAGTGGAAGAGATCCACATTTTGCCTATTTCCAAGAAAGAGGATCCAACCAAATGTGGAAACTATTAGACGATATCATTGATATCACATGCAAGTAAAAATGTTGCTGAAGATCACTCAAATGTGACTGCAGCAGTAGATAGACAGGGAACTGTGGGAAAATCAAGTCAGATTCAGGAAAGGGCATGGAACCAGGGATATCATTGCTGATGTCAGATGAATATTAGCCAAAAGCAGAGAATACCAGAAAGATGTCTGTCTATGTTTTATCAACTATGCAAAGGGATTTGATTGTGTGGATCATAACAAATTATGGATAACACTGCAAAGAATGGGAATACCAGAGCACTTAATTTTACTCCTGAGGAATCTGTACCTGGACTAGGAGGTAGTCATTTGAACAGAACAAGGAAACACTGCCAGGTTTAAAGTTGATAAAGGTGTGCATCAGGGCTATATCCTTTTACTATACCTCTTCAGTCTCCATGCTGAGCAAATAACTTGAGAAGGTGGACTTTATGAAGAAGAATGCGGCATCATGTTTGTAGGAAGACTCATTAACAACCTGTGTTATGCATATGATACAACTCTGCTTGCTGAAAGTGAAGAGAATTTGAAACACTTATTGATGAAGATCAAAGAGCACAGCCTTCAGTATGGATTGCACCTCAATATCAATAAAACAAAACTCTTTCAACTGGATAAGTAAGCAATTTCATGATAAATGGAGAAAAGATTGAGGTTGCCCAAGATTTTGCTTTACTTGGTTCTACAATCAACACCCACAAAAGCTGCAGTCAAGAAATCAAAACATGCATTGCACTGGGAAAAGCTGTTGCAAAAGACCTCCTTAAAGTGCTGAAAAGTAAAAACGAAGGTGCGCCTGACTCATGCCATGATATTTTCAGTCTCACCATATGGTTGTGAAAGCTGGACACTGAACAAGGGAGAAAGGAAAAGAATTGATGCTTTTGAATTATGGTGCTGGAGACAACTACAGAATATACAAAAGAACCTATAGATCTGTTTTAGAGGAAGTGCAACCAGAGTGCTCCTTAGAAGCAAGGATGGCTAGACTGCGTCTTACATATTTTGGAAATGTAGTCTGGAGGAACCAATTCCTGGAGAAGGTCAGCTTGTTTGGGAGAGTGGCATGTCAATGAAGAAAAAGAAGATCCTCAAGTAGATGGATTGATACGGTGTCTGCAACAATGGGCTTAAATATTAAAAAAGATCATGTGCCTGGCACAGAATCAGGGAGTGTTTTGTTCTGTTGTATATGTGGTCGCTATGAATTGGAACTGATTCTGACAACTCCTAACAACAACAAGGGATTTAGCCCAGGGCCTCTCACACACTTTGTAAGTGCTCTGCCACTGTGTTGCATCCCCTGCCCCTTTTTAATTTTTTATCTTGAGACAGGGTCTCAATAAGTTACACAAGCTGTCTCTGGCCTCAAACCTGCGATCTCCCCATCTCCATCTCCTGAGTTGCTGAGGTTACAGGCATGTGCCACCATGCCCAGCCCAAGGCCTGCATTTTTTGTGCATGTTTTCCTTTATTTCATTTTCCTGGTAATTATTTTTTAATTGTATTTTGCAGATGCTTCAGTCTGCAACAGATTGGAAAGAAAAACTCTCAAGCCTGTAACACACAGAGTTTGAGAACCAAGTACTCCATCAATACCACCTCTGCAGTGAATTCTACACTTAAGGAGATGAAGAAAACATAAAGAAGGCAAAAGGAAGCATCACCCAGTACCAAGGAAGACACCTGGCCACTCTCTACCATCCTTGCCCACCCAGAGAGCACCAGAGACACACAC
The DNA here is from genome assembly GCA_007922755.1 of Pedetes capensis. NCBI lineage: Eukaryota > Metazoa > Chordata > Mammalia > Rodentia > Pedetidae > Pedetes > Pedetes capensis. The sequence goes on from VMDO01003213.1 coordinate 56,077, forward strand.
ACAAATTCGGCACACTGCACTCCGATACTCAGGGAACACTGTGGCCTCTCGTTTCTTGACAAGTCTGGTAAAAACAGAAATGAAGCCATACTTTCCTGAAGCAATTTTGGTGAAAGCATCTAGTTGCCTCTGCTGGCTTTGACCACCTTCTCCTCCCAATCCAGCTGCTTCCTGCAGTTTCAATGTATCAGGAAAATGTATCAAATGTGGCAACTCTGTCTCTCAAGAAGTCTGCATTCAGCCTTGGATGTGTGCTATGGTTCTCTCTTCTCTCCTTAAGCATCTTTTTTTTTCCCCCTCTCTGAATGCCCAAGCTTAAATCTAAAGCATGTATTGTCTTTTATCGTAATTAGTAAACTCACTAACTTTGTTTCAGGAAGTAAGAAAGAAAAAGAAAGAAAGAAAGAGAGGAAAGGAAGGAAGGAAGGAAGGAAGGAAGGAAGAAAGAAAGAGAAAAGAAAAGGAAAAAGAAAAAGTATAAAACATAAGTGAGTGATGCCTATATTGTTGAGAGGCTACCTCTTCCATCTAAACAATAGCATAACAGCCAAAACCAGCCACAAAAAGAACCAGTCTAGAAAGTTTTCTGCAAAACCATGTAATCTTGACTTCAAGTAGCATATAATTTAGAAGCAGTGGAACTAATAATGCAAGGAAAAAAGGTACCATGTCTTGTCCTTCCATATCCCATTGCGCACTTAGCTTTAAGCCATTATGATTCTCAATTATTCAGTTAGAAACCTCTGAGTTTGATTTTAACTGAGGATTTTCTGTCAAACTTGTTAAAATAACACCACAAAAATTTAACCTACTTTAAATAGCTTCCTGGATCTGAGCACTGGCGATGAGGACATCTAAGTCTCTGACTAGAAGAGGTGAATGGTGAAATATTTATAGATAAAACAATATGATGCCCAGGATGTGTTCTAACAGGATGAGGAAATTGAGAGAGGGCTCTGAGGAGACATGGTCAATAGTAGGGTAATGTTGAAACCAAGGGATGAAGGTGTTAAGGTTCCTGACGCTATATTGTTACACTTTATTCTCTGCTTTTGTGTATGTTTTAATAATGCTATAGTAAAGATGAAAATGTCTGCAGCCACAGCCCCCTAGCATCAGATCCTGCCTTATCTTGGAAGCTGACCAAGTTCAGCCTACTTAGTCCTTGGATGGGAGACCACCTGGGAAGACCAGGTGCTGCATCACCTAGGGAGAAGGACCTGGCAGCCCACTCCTGAAACAGTCAGCCATTGGCAACCCTATGAATAGCAGAGAAACACAGACAATAGTGCCGGGCATGGCACAGTGTCAGGTAGTATGTTGTTATGTTGCACACAGGGTCGCTATGAGTCAGACCTGACTCGATGGCACTTAACAACAACAAAAGAACCATAAGAAATAAATGTCTATTGTTCAAAAGCCACCTAATCTATGGTATTTTGTTACAGAAGCCCAACTGGACTAAAGCAACAGGGAATGGAAGGGGCTTTAAAAATCAAATCCTAATAGACTGCTTAATTATTTACCTTTCAGGTCTGTCCTCTGGCAAATACTTACTGTAACAATTTGACAAGATAAATTAATTGGATTGTATGTTATAGAACAGTTTGTTTCATGTGGGAAGACTTTTTTATTACAATCACATAGAAATATTTCCTCAACTGAAAGAGAAACAGATGGATGGTAGAAGTTCCCTTCCCCTAGTTTTATTCACCTCTTTCTTTTCCCCAGTATTGGGGATCACTCCCAGGGCCTTGCAATTGCACAGGGAAGACAAGTGCTCTACCATCACCACTGAGCTCCATCCTCAGCCCTGTATATTTTTCTTAAACACTGACATTGGCAATGTAAATCCACAAGTGAACTCTAGAAGATAGAAGAATGAATAAGCAGCCAGCATAATACAGAAAAACTCAAGGACAGATTTGTTGTTATTGTTAGGTGCCGTCCAGTCAGTATCTGACCCATAGTGACCCTACCTACAACAGGAGAAGCATTATTGTCAGTGCTTCTCTGCTGTTCATAGGGTTTACAATGGCGGATTGATTTTTGGGAGTGGGTTGCTGGGTTGGTCTCCCAAGCCTACAGCACCTGGTGTTCCCAGGCAGTCTCCCATCCAAGTACTAACCAGGCCCGACTCTGCTTAGTTTCCAATATCTGAGGGGATCAGATGCCATAGGGCTATCGTTGCAGGATAAACACTGACATTGGCAATGTAAATCTACAAGTGACCTCTAGAAGATGGAAGAATGAATCAGCAGCTAACACAATACAGAAAAACTCAAGGACAGATAGAAATGTTTAATCTGGCTGCTGGTTTTTCTTATGTCCACTTTTGCCCAGTTGTGATTTTATATTGCATACATAAAATACAGTCAAATGTTCTGCTTATAAAACTGCCCCTACTTACTGTAAGAAATTACCTATGGCAGCTTCTCGTGGATGCTTTCGAGAGTCTAAGGTAAGATTCACACAATAGGAGCAAACTATCTCTGACTCCAGCCCGGTTCCAAAAACCTACATGCTACAGAATTCTTCCGGGGTCTATTTACTCTTATGTTGATGTTAAAAAGATATCAAACACATGTTAAAAAGAAAAAAAAGTCTTGAGAACAAAATCTATTAGAATGCAAGTGACCTGGCCAAACGTCTCGGGGCCTGCAGGCCAAGTCATGATCTGCACACATTTACACAATCCTTAGTGTGAATCAGGTTTGAAACAATATCTTCTTTTCCCATCAATTACAGGACCATGCGAAGGGAGTGCTGAGCATGTGCTCAACAAAACCAAGGAAATAAGGACAGACAGTCCTCCCTGATCTCATTTATCATTAATGCAAAAACACCAGAGACAATCTATGATGTCATAGTGCAGGTACATGGCTCCACAAAACACTTACAGAGGAAGAAACGCCCAGCCCTGAAAACTGAGTTTTACCAAAGCTAGGATGAAAGACAGGTGTGTCAGGAATTGAAACGCAGCTCCTACACTGCCTATGTATGGGCAAGCAGCAAAGGGAAACGCTGCCTTGCTTCATAGCTCAAGGAAGCCAGAAAGAGGGCAGAACAGCAAGAAGATCCCATCATACCTTACTGCTCTGTTTATCCAGCTCCTAGCTCTTATAATATCTTCAGATGCGAAAGCATTAATACAGAAGGCTGTGCGTCATCCAACTGGCACACTAGAAAAGGTCTACTGCATCCACCCACTGAAACTGAATCAGGGACATTGAAGAAGGGTCAGAAAGCTGCCAATTTCCCCACTTACAGAATCCTGCCAAGACCAAGTCTAACTGGGCATCGATGCTTACTCCTCACCAGTTCATCAAGTTGTGAAGCAATGGCACATCACCTCCTGCTTCTCCTTTTTCTCTATTATTCTTGGAAAACACTTATTGTTACTGCATTCAACCTCAGCATCATTTCTTGCTCTACCAGGTTCTGTCACAAAATGCAGATGGAATTTGGGGGCCCTCTCACCCACATTATAACCTAGGATCATCAATATTAAGAGTAACATAGAAAGTTCATGAATTCACTTCAGTCAGAAGCAGGAAAACCCAAAGGGATTCCTGTAGAATTACACAGTCATATGCTGCAGATTGAAATATGCTACGGTTTGGAGATGGGGAGTTAGCTGTGGGGAAACAGTGCACCCAGATGTTGATGCATTGATCTTTTTACTTTCAGGCCAATGCCAACAACAGTAAAATAACTCTAGTACTTTCCACTTTATTTTTCAGCTTAAAAGTTTATACTCCACACAAGCATACCATTTAATCCATCACTTGTTTTCAAATTGCATTTTAAAGAAGGAATATCAAACGAGTTTAAACAACTTTTAAAAGTGCAAGAGGAACATAAATGTTACATTTAAAGTATTTAGAGAAGGAAGAGAACCACAATCTCCCATGTAATTTTCAACACCCACTACAGGGATGTTGTAGTGAATACAAAAAGGGAAGAAAGTCATTATAAGGTTTACTTTTGCGCTATCTTGGAGAAGTGTGTCAACAAAGCCAGTATGTCAAAACGTATCTCAAAACATCAGAGGTTTGATTTATCATCATTTTGTACCCCTTCCAAAATGACAAGCTGATAAGATAAATGCCAATCAAATTTCCACTTCTCTACCAGTCTCACCCTCAAGGAAAACTAATGATCCCTAGCTGCTAAGACCCACAGAGTGGGAGATATTAAGAAACAAGGGAACTGAACCATTTACTGAAAAAATTCCAACATGCACAGAAATTTGCTCAGAGGATTAATCTCATGAGTTCAGAACTCTAATTGAAGGATTTTTTAGTGATCAAAAATATTAAATTTTAAAATATTTTTAAAATTAAATTTTAAAAATATTAAATATAGGCCATTTGAGCATACTGAGCAGCATAATGACTATTTTTATCAACAGGTTTCTAGTTTTCAGGAGACATTTAATGGCTCAGCAGTTGAAAGAATTAACCTGTTTTAGATAGTCCAATAAAAATCTGAGGGCCCACCACGTACAGCATCCTACAGGAAGTGTAAAGATGGATCAGGCTGAGACTGGACACCAGGGTCAGCAGAGTCTTGAGATTGAATCTGAAAATGGCCTGCCACAGAGGCTGAAGGTTAGACTAGAAGAGACACTCAAAACAAAGGCAAAGTGTGATGTGTCATTGAGTATAATGAAAATGGTAACTTGTTCCCAATAAATAATTGTACGATTTCTTGTCACTTATAAGTTGAGACTATAAGTGCATATAAGCACACATATACACACACGATTTTATTGTCAATTACAATAGGTAAAAATAATGACGTTGTTGGTAGGTGCTGTCCAGTCAGTATCCAACTCATAGTGACCCTACATATAACAGGTGAAACACTATTGTCAGTGCTTCTCTGCTATTCATCGGTTTTCAACGGCTGATTGTTTATTGGGAGTGGGCTGTTGGGTCCTCCTCCCAAGCCTACAGCACCTGGTGTTCCCAGGTGGTCTCCCATCCAAGTACTAACCAGGCCCTGCTTAGCTTCTAAGATTTGACGTGATGGGATGCCACAGGGCCACGGCTGCAGGCAAAAATAATAATAGAGGACAACAAAATTAAGTATGGTAAACATCACAATTACCTGGCATAACTACTGTAAAGTTGAATCTTTCAACCTCAGCATTATTGAAATTTTGGACCAAAGAATTCCTTGTTGTGGGAGGAGAGAGGGTGCGATTCCATACACTGTGGCATGGTTGTGGAAATACAGACAGTTTTGCCACAATAAAAACACAAAAGGATATACAGCAGCAGAAGGGAAAGCTATAGTCTCTCTGCTTCTGTTATTTTACGCTTTAGAAGAAAACAGCAACAGTACTCCAACAGTCTCCTGTGTAAAGTTTAAATTACAAATTGTGAACACAGATGCTATGTTAGTTTCTTTTATCATCATGGTGGCCAAAGCCTGAGAACAACAATTTAAGGGGAGGGATTATTTCTGTTAGCTCACAGTTTTTGAGGGTTCATGATCTCCTGACCCCATACACTAGGGCAGAACATGATGAGTTTTCAATGGCTGATTGTTTTGGGAGTGGGCTGCCAGGTCCTTCTCCCCAGCCTGTCTTAGTCTTGAAGTTCAGCTTAAATCTGTCCACCATGGGCAGCCCTGCTGGCATCTGAAGTATGGGTGGCATAGCTTTCAGCATCACAGCAACACACGAGCCCCCAAAGCATGACAAGCTAACAGACCCATCGGGGATTGGTTGGGCGGAGGCCAAATAATGAAATAGATCACCTTTCCCTTCTTCATTTTCTGGGAGAATCTTGTAGAATCTGTGATGGTTAATTTTGATTGCCAAATTGATTCTATTAAGAATTTCCTAGGAGATTAGTGACCATGGGTGTGTCTGTGGGAGCATATCCTGATGTAATTAGACCATCAAGACTCTGAGCTAAAGAAAGGATTACTCCTTTGGTGGCATTGTTGGAGGTGGTGAAAGGCAGGTTGTGGGCCTCACTGGAGGAAGCAGACCCCTGGGAGTGTGTCCTGGGGGATGTATCTTGCCTTGGTGCTTTCCGTAGTCCCTTTTCTCTGCCTACTGTCTGCCATGAAGTGAACATCTCTCTTCTGCCACACACCACTGCCACCATCATATCCTCCCCCATGACTTGCATTCTCATGCCTTTTCTCATTTATTATATTTAGACTTTAGTAGAATTACAAATTCAGGTGCACAGTTCATGTATTAGGAAGCTAAATCTTTTTCATTTCAAAGTATCTTTTTGTGGCTTCAGTCCAGAGGCTGAGTATTTTGTGTGGCCAAATGCGTGGCCACAGCGTTCAGAGCTTGCAGTTACTCCTCCATTGTCTGCTGATTTTTAATGCTATAGTGAATATATAAAGAGATCCGATCTTTGGTCCTTTTCTGTCAACCACATTTTTCCCCACCACGGATGTCTGGCATTTTTGTTTTTAATTTTAGCTATCTCTTAAACACCTAAATATTGATAAATGTGTGTTTTTCACATTGCTTGGAAGGCAGTAAATTCTTTCTTCTTCCATAAAAAGATGAGCCAGCCCTAGAAAATGTCTTCAACTTATGTATTTTGCAGTTGTTTCTGTTTTAGCTGTCTTTTTTTTTCTTTTTCTGGAGGTGGCATCTTCACTACCTGCCCACCACATATATTCTACTCTCTCTCTCTCATTCAATTTATAATTTGACCTTCATTTTTATGCATATGGGGAGGGCTGCTGTTGCCCTGACCAACACCAATATGCCATTCAGTTCCACTTGTCCATGTTTTCCTTTTTAATACTGCTGCATTTCACTTAGCTCCCTTTGCTCCTTATTCTCCTTATTATGTTTCTGCATTTTGTCCTGTTGAATTTGTCTTCAGCCTTGTTCTTCCTTGTAGATTTTTGTTCATTTCACAGCACATCATGTATCCTCTAAGTTGGTCATAAACATCAGTATTATTGGAAAAATATTTTTAAAACATGCATTACTATCTTCTGTGTTTAGAGATTTTGGGTGGGTTGTTCCTGGGGGTGATGGAGGGAATGGACAAGGTAAGAGAAATTGTCACTGAAAAATAAAAAGGATGACCTGGGCATGGTGACACATGAGACTCATGAGGCTGAGGCAGGAGGACTGCAAGGTTGAGGCCAGAGGCAGCCTGCAGAACTTACTGAGACCCTGACTCAAGATAAAAAAGTAAAAATTAGAATGTGAGTGTAGCTCAGTGGTAGAGGGCTTACGAAGCATGTGTGAGATGTGGGAGGCCCTGGGTTCAACCCCCCAGTGCTGAAGGAAGGTAGGAAGGTAGGAAATAAAGAAAAAGAAAGAAAGAAAGAGAGGAAGAAAGAAAGAGAGAGAGAGAGAGAAAGAGAGAGAGAGAGAGAGAGAGATGAAGAAAGAGAGAAAGAGAGAAAGAAAAGGAAATGAAAGAAAAAGAAAAAAAATGATAAAGCATGAAGGAAACAAAACCAAACCCATACCTCCCCAGATGAATGTGATGCCCAGAAGGACCACCTGCCGCCCAGGACACTAGTGTGGGGCAGTGTCATAGAGTTGATTTGTATTTGTGGGTGTGTTTCGTGTAACTTTTCCTTGTAGGAGCTAAGCACTAGAGAGAGGATGAAAAAATGGACTTTGTTGTACAAAAGAATTGATACCATAAGAGGCTGTTAAGAATTTCAATTCTTCTGCAAGATCTTAGCAGTGATTAGAACCCCACCCCATGTTTCTGTTGATTGCCAATCTTGGCTTTCCAAAGTTAGCCAGTCATGCTTTCTTTCTGAATCTTTGCATAATTCATAGGGAAACAGAGAGCGGCTTCTGTGGGGCTATGTGGAGCCAAAGGCTAGGTGGATAACTTTTAATGATTTTTACATTAATAAATCAATACTTTATTTCAGGAGAGTTTAGAATATATACTTTTACATGCAGTAGTCAACATGAAATATTCTCCACTACCATAAACTCTTACTTTATATTATATTCTTAAGAAGCAGTGATATTTCTTACACCAATGCCTACTGAGGGCTGCTTCTGAAGCCATATCCCTAAGGATAAACATGTAAGTATCAGCTGGATGTGATGGCACACATCTGTAATCCCAGTACTCCAGAGGCCCCGGCAGGAAGGTCGTGAGTTTGAGGCCAGCCTGAGCTACACAGCAAGACCCTGTCTCAAAAACTCAAGATCTGGGGATATGGTTCAGGGCTGGAGGGGCTGCCTAGAATTCAGGGGGCCCTAAGACTATCCCCACCCCCAGCAATGGCTCATTCTTCTCATGGAATGCAAATTACATTCTTGATTGCTAACAATTTCAATACGTCTATCACCTCACCAGCAATTTACCTCTGAATTAGAAAAGAATGAAATTCATTTTTTTTTGCACTGAGCTTATAAAGCATCTCCATGGAGTTACCTTAAATATGAATATGAGGGAAGATAGTTTGTGTTTGATATATAGACATGACTTCCAAACAGATCCAGAGACTAAAAGTCACTCTCTGAAATGAGAAAATGAGCCCTTAGCATTGCATACATAAAGCTTTATTTCCTTTACAGAATGGTACAGAATTACTTAAGTCACTTTCACAGAGAGGGCAAAAAAGGAATTTCAATAGGAAATGAAGTCTGTATTTGTGTGAATTTCACCATTGTTCTGAGGTGGAGTATTTTAGGTTTGGAATATCTCTTAGGTGTGGAGAACTGGAGGTTGGAATGTCAGCTCCCACTGGTCTGGCCATGGGAAGGAGCTGGAGTTTCATGGTGTGGTTGAGTGATTCAAGGAGGATTTAAAAAGTGGGTCCTGGAGGTGGGGGAAGCTGACTCCACTGGGGGTGGTGCCTAGCTCAGTCACAACATGCAAATATCTTCTCTGTATTTTGATTCTCCAGTGTAATGTGCTTATGATTAGCTGCATCCGTGCCCAGAGGATGCAGATCATAATGTAATCAATACAGCATGCACAGAAAACCAGGGATCACAGAGACCTATCACTCAGTTTCATTTGTTATTTAACACTGGGCTCCATTTTTAAACAAAAGGTGGACACACTGTAGAAGAGCCAACCAGTTTTGTATTTATCTTATGACTACATGGGAAAATCCTAGCTACTTGTGATAACTAAACACCTTGTTTTGAAAAACATGTGTTCTGTGGGCATTTGTATAAATATATACCCATTTTTATTTAAAGCTCCTAAAATGCAAGAGTTAGTGGTCTTCATTTTCAAATTGCTGGCATATATTTTCTCACAAAAGAAAGATATTCACCTGGACTCTGTCCTCCTCTCCCTAATCAGTTACTGGAATGATAATATTGAATCACTATTTTATTGGATCAGCCATCATGTCCTCCTAGCGAGTAAGGACAGGGAGTTAAATAAACAGCCCAGTGTAAAAGTTAGTTCAAGGTTCCAACAAGTTATCAAAGTTGAAAACCATCACAACATAACCACCATTGGTTATCTGTTTGTTCATATATTTATTTATTCATTCAACAAAGATCCGTTAAATCTGTACTAAGTAAATGTGGGAGTTAGATTCTGGAGTCTACTCTATTAATAATTTTGTCCCGTCTAATCTTTCACTTTTAGAAATCCAATGGCCAAGTACCACTTGTGAGACAGCATACAGCATGAGTCATAGCCTAGTGATTTCCTTGGAAAGGTCAAGACTTGGAAACCAAATGGGTTTAGGTTCCTATCCAGGCTTTGCTACCAGCCATCCTAGCAAACTTGGGACATGTCATTCTTCACATGTAAATCTGAAATAATAATATCTACTTCTCAGCATCCTCCCAAGAGTTACATGAGATAAAAACTGCCAAAACCTATTAACACATTCACTAGCACAGAGCAAGGACTTGAGAAATCTTTGCTGTATCACTTACATCCTCTCGAAAATCTTCTTGCCCTTTGTAGATGAGGACTGGAAGAGAATCCCAGAGCACAGCGCAGCACACACAGAAATACAAGGTAGATGATGTACCTCCCTAGCCAACAGGTTTCTCAATGTTAGGCTATCAGGCCACTGACATAATGAATGAGACTTTGGTTTAGCTCAGTTGGTAGACTGTTGCTCTGCACTCTCTGAGGCCCTGCGTTCAAGCCCCAGCACCACAAAAATGGGAGAAAGACCTGGCAGCCCACTCCGGAAACAATCAGCCATGGAAAGCCCTATGAATAGCACAGAAGCACTGACATAGTGCTGGGCATGGTACAGCACTGGGGAGTGTTTCGTTCTGTTGTACATAGGGTCATTAAGCATTGGACCTGACTCAATGGCACCTAAAAACAACAACATAATGAACACAATATATGTGTAACATTTCAACTCATCAGGCTGCTTTCTTGAGAATACAGTGTGAAAGTAAGATGCAGAAAGCAATTATGGTTGGTTAGGAGTCAGGACCAGGGAAATTTCTATCCCCTCTCATAATATATGGGGGACAGATATCAGTGTAACAATCCCAGTCTTCTTCTCACTTAGTCAATGCACCTAAATAAGAGAAGTAAGAATTCTCCTGAGAGGTGAGTTTGAAAGCAAGAACTCCACAAGTATGATCCCTTGCTCTCTCCGGTGTCTCTGAAATCCATCTACCAGCAGAGAGCACATGGACTATTTACTCTACGTCTCATGATAAGGCCTTGTGACTCTGTAGGGGGCCCATGGTTCCCCAGCACTTCTGTGCCTGGATGAATAAATCAAATTTTGGCATTCAACAATAACAGACCCATTTTCCTGCCAAATCTAAACCCCATACTCCTAACAATGCTATCAGTAATTCAAGTGATTGTTTTCTTATTTTGATGTAGCGTTTTATCTTTTTTGATGGGATCAAAATCTACATGAACAAAGTGATGCTTTCAGTTAGGACCTCTCAATCTGCAACCAGAGACAGCATTTGTTCTTTTCAAGTATAAGAACAAAATTTTAAAGCCACAAATAAAAGCTGTTAGTGATTAGGCTTCCTAACAGTCTGTGAAGAAATGAGTTACTGACTGAGGTGATTCTGTGGAAATGCTCCCTTCAAAGAGGCAAAGAGGCGGGATGAAAGTGGGGACATTTCTTGCAAGGTCCAGGGAACTTGAATTCTACACATATCCTGCAGTACAAAAGTATTTGATCAGTGGGTAGAGAACCCAATTTAGGGTGTTGGGGTGATTTTGTTGATTTTTGTTTTACAGTGTTTGCGCCTGTTGTCACTATGAGTCAGACACCGACTCCACAGCACCTAACAACAACAATGCTAGGAAAGCAAGAAATTCTACTAACACACATACCTCCCATTTCACATTAAAGGGAAATAGTTGAGTCCTTGCAAAAGTGCAAGGCAGCACCCTCAGGCAGATTATGTAAATCGTTTGGCAAAAGCTACCACAAATATTTAATTTCAGAGGATTCTGCTTCAAAACCTTCGAATAATTAATGAATAGGATTAAGATCATCCTTGACAATTTCAATATTGGGTTTTGAATCCCTGCACTCAGCATCAGGATCAGGGAGAGAAAACAAAATCTCACCAAGTTTACACAGCCAACAAAGCAGACATCCACAAATATTTTATAGACATGTAAAAGACCAGCCACACGGTCTGTCTTTGATGGACAACTTCAAAAATGACAATCATGAGGGACATAATACTTAGTGATTTTTTGCTAGGGGTATTTTTCTGGTGGAGATGCGTCCTGCAAGAGCACACGCCATAAACATTTGAGTGATACTTATGGAAATGAGATCCAGCAGTTCTCATTACCTGGCACCAGTCAGCCAAGAGGAATGAACCAGGCTAAAAGTTACACTATGGGTGGCTGCTCTTTGGAATCACAGTTATTTAAAGTGTGTTCCCCACCAGTGATGGAGGGTATCTAGTTGTAGCTTTTTATATGCACCAGTGTAACAGGATAACATGATTGGAAGACGTGTTGTTCATAAATAAATAAATACATTTAAACACAGACATCATTCTAGAGACATTAGACTCTCTAGACAGAAGTTCTTCATCACTATATATAATGTATTCATTGAGTTTCTCACCCAAACTCAGAAAGCAACGTCTTTTCAGTTGCCTATTCAAGCTGCCATTCAACACCACCTCTGTCCATCTCTGTTGAAAGCTCTTGAATAGCCTCCATGTTCGGCTGGTTTACCAATAGCCTCCACCCTGTTATGCTTGACCCATGGACATCAAACAGCCTGCCTACTCTGCTCTACAGAGGAAAGGTTGAAGCAGAGCGGGTGATACTTCCTTACACCACCAGAATCTCGCTGACAGTGCCTGGCACGCACCTACACATTCATAAGAGTAGCTTTGGTAGACAATAAACCAAGGCACAGCCACTTTACAAATTTTATTCTAGAACAGTCAATTAAATACACTCCTCTTTAATTCTCCTACTGAAATGTAACTGGTAGGGTTTAGCTGAGGTATTTTGCAAATTAATTGTATGTGTGCTTGAATAGAAGGCATTTGTTTCCTTAGAATCATTGATTTTCATTTTTCACCTTCTCACCTCTTAAGTGAAAGAATCTATTCATCCTTGCTTCTTTCCCAAAAGATGTACTATCAAGGTCCCTAATTACAGGACAGAATTCCTTTCCTCTAATCTGAATCTAGCTCTCTGTCATGGTAGAGCTGCTACTTTTATATCAGCCCCGTCAAAGTGCTTGAAATCCTCCTGGACACTTGGTCCAAATGGAGGTGACCACTTCACTTGACTTTGGTTAAAGTTAAGTTTAATTTTTTAAAACTTCTGTGACCCCTTACCTCTGATTTATTCTACATCCCCCATAAGAAAGTGAGCCACCGCCTGGAACTGGAATACAGCAGTCCAGATGAAGATGTAGCTAAGGCCCTGAGAGGGCGACAGTCATTCTCTGCAGATGTTTCATTTGGAAAAAGACACATTATGTCCACTCATGTCTGAAACTGGCAAGAATGTCAGTAAGAAAGAGGACTCTGGATCCTGAAATAGCTCAAGGCTTGGCAGGTAACAACAGGCTGCCATCCAATTCTAGTGTCATTCTAGAGCTCTTGAATGCACATCTGGGGAAATCCAATTTACAAAGTTGTGCACTTCACAAGTGAGGCCTCTGTTAGGTCCTGGGGAGCAACAGGCAGATGGATTCTTCTGGATGGCAGAATGCAGTTATGTTTGCATAATGAAGGAATGTAACAACTCCTTTCCTCCCCAGCAAGATTTGATGGGATGTAGTAGAGACAAAAGATTTATGCTCATTTCCCAACCATGTCTTGCCTTAAATGCTTAAAAATTTGTTCTTCTCTCCTTATTGGGGGCCTTCTTACATGAGCAAAATAAACACCTGTATGTTAGGCTATTATCAGCAGTGTTTTCTTAACTCTTCTTTTCATACTTATAGAGACCAGTAACTTTCTTGAGGTTTTCAAGAATAGTAACAGCTAAGATATTTTGTCTAGAGCTGCAGCAATATGAGAGAATAAAGGTAAAGAATTCAGAATAAGCAGCAGTATTCAATCTTAGTTCTTTAACACTCACAATGGTGCCTCACACATAGTAAGCAATGACAATGTTTGCAGACTGATGCTTTTCAAAATGTTTTCAACAGACTATTTTGTAATAACACACCACCTACAGACACATTAGGGTTTATAGAAGGTCCAGTAACAAATTCAAATTTAACGCATAACAACATTTATTAAGTAATTAACATTGACTGATTTCTCCCTGTTATCTAGGTACTATGCCAAATTCTTTATGCATTTAAAAAATTCTCACAGTAATCCTATCACCTCAATACTATCTTTCTATGAGAGAAATTTAGAGATACTTAAATAGCCTAGCCAAGGTCACATAGCCAGTTGGTATCAGAACTAGGACCCAGAGCCAAGCTAACCTCCTTCCCAGTGTATGTTCTTAATCAAAATGCACAGGTAAAATATAAGTTGGCTTCCCCAAAAGAAGCATATCTTTTGATCCCAAAAGATTCTCTCTGGTGGAACAGCAAGGATCCAGAAAATGTCAGTTGAGTGTCATTGGTTATTTACTCTTAATCAATTACCACTTCCTAGATAATTTCCTATTAATTCCTCTTAGTTGCCACATCAGCTGGAGTTTTAGAATGCACAGATTGGAATAGGGTAGCTAAAGAAAGCACTTCACAGGGAGAGTTTCAGATCGGCTCTGGGTTGCTGTTAGGAACCTAGATTATTTGTAGCGTTTTGATTTTAAAATCCTGGCATCTTTAAAATGTGATGCCACAACCTGCGTAGTAGGACATTGATAAGAACAAGGGTGCAGGCGGTGACTCAGTAGATACTTAAACGGCAAAAATAATAGTACAAGTTTCATACACCCTGCAGACTGCAGGCTTATTTGATAATAAATAATAGTTATCACCAGGACAAAGGAAAAAGTGCTGCGAAATCCAATAGCTCCGTGAGAAACCCACACAAACAGGTAGCCATGCTTGCTCCATTTCATTGTCAAAGGGAGGCTATTGATTTTCTTCTGGTAGTTAAATTACAGTCATTTATTGAGGAAAGTTTTCCAGGAGATAGATGTGAATTTTACATGGGTTTCAGGTTCAAACTTTGGTAGAAAAGGAGTAAGAATTTACTTCACAGATGGCGCAACTGATAATGTAAAACCTTTGAGCAACTCTAGAAGTACAATGATTTTCAATATTCAGTTGGACTTTTCTTACTGTTGACCTTGGGTCAAAGGCCAAAATGCTGGCTAGAATTGAGTGATTATTTCTAAAACTCTTCCAAATATTTCACACTGATTTCCTCTTGACTAAATGAGATGTTAGTGATTGTGTGTGTGTGTGTGTGTGTGTGTGTGTGTGTGTGTGAGAGAGAGAGAGAGAGAGAGAGAGAGAGAGAGGCACTAAGACAGAGACTTTTTGTGTACCAGAATGCTAGAAAACAGAGGGAAAATGTTCATAGTGGCTTCCCAGTAATTATAAGATAATGTTAATTTTTTCCTGTTTTTATCCAACAATTTAATTTATTATATAAATAATGTATGTGTGATATATGAATGGTTGGTTGGTAGGTGCTGTAGAGTTGTGTCGACTCATAATGACCCTCAACAGGTTTTCAATGGCTGATTGTTTTGGGATTGCCTCAGGAGTGGATTGCCACATCCTTCTCCCGTTATTTGAGGTGCTGGGAATTGAAGCCAGGACCTCAGAGACTGCAGAGCAGCACTCTATCAACTAGGCTAAATCCCAGCCGTGATGTGTGTGTGTGTGTGTGTGTGTGTGTGTGTGTGTGTGCACGTGCGTGCGCACATGTGTATACCCATGCATATGTATACAAATACATAATAAACTATATATATGTGTAATATATTATGAGAACATTTGAAGCAATAGAAGTAATGTACCAAGTATTACTTATCAACTGCTCAATCCAGTAACTTCTAAAATATATCAATAAAATGGATCAAAGATATCCAATAATAACTTTTTCTTAAGCTCTTTTATAATCAACTTTTTGCTAATAGATATGGCTTCCCATTCAAATTCAAGTACATTTTGCATACAACTAACAGATACATTTTATCATGTGCTTTCCAGGTATAGGAAATTGCCACTTAAGTTGCCATCAAGCCTTTATCAAGTAACCTTTAAACCAAGACATGTATGTAATTTCCTTATTAATTAAATATATTAACTTCATCAGTCTCAGCTCATGACCAAATCCAAAGTTTCCAGACATAGTCCTGATGAGGAATACATTACACAGCTGAACGAATGTAAATTCTAATTGATGTTGCCTTGAATAACAGTGTCATAAAGGACAACGGTCAACCAAACTCATCATAAGAGAAGTGACACATGACAAAAGGTGAGCAGATCAACACTGAATCTGCTTGCCAAGAGACCTCTGCGGTTGTTGGGAACCACACATCCCACACCTCTAGAAATCTGAGGGTGAAATTAGCAAATGTTTGCCAGAGAATATTAGAAATCACAAGAAAACTCTAATGGCTGAAAACGTGATGACTTCATCATGACATCATTCAGTCCTGTGGGAAAGTTAAGGGCAACTGTATACGTGGACATGGCCCAGAGCATTAGATCAAGACTTCAAGGTCTTTTGTCTATGGCATCTAAAACTTTGAGAATCTAGACATAAACGAGTGCAGAACTATTAATCAGAAAGAATATTTTAAAACGTCTCTAGCATGAGATCAAATCCAAAATGACTCATAATTTAACTTTAATATCTACCAAGCATCCAAATGTTAGCAATATTTTTTTTAGCTTTTCATTTAGAAATAATTATTCATTCCCAAAAAGTTGCAAAGATTATAGAGGCATCCCATGTACCCTTCTCATAATTTCCCCAGAGGTTACATCTTACATAATTACAGCACCGCATCAAAACCAAGAAGCTAGCCTTGAAAACTAAGATTTTATAGGTTTTATATTCTTTTATCATGTATACAGATTCTTATAACTCTACTGCAGTCAGGATATAAAACTATTATACTAATAATTTTACTTTTCTTTGACATAAAAATGCAGAATGATTTGAGATAGAAGATTCCACATAATAAATGAGTATTGAAAGTGATTAATATCTAGAAAATTATTGCCCAGGAAAACTCCATGTACTGGGCAAAAGTGAGATTCTAGCAATACAGACAAGGTATACCTCAGCCAACTCATTTCCCTGCCCAGGTTAGACCACTTCATCATTCAACAATCAGTTCTCTCAAATAGGACAATGAGAAAGTTAATAAAAGACAACTGGCTGATGCCTGTACTACCCCAAAACTCTGTTTAGCAGTGAAAATCCTAGCCTCACACACATCTCTCCATTCTCATGTAGAACAGAGCATTATACAAGTGCCCTTAGATCACTAGTGAGGTTAGCATCACCAAAGAGCACATAAATAAATATACACCGGGAAATGATGAAATAAGTCAGCCAGATTACTCCAAGCCAGGTCTATTGTAGAGTTTATCTTCCCTGACAAGTAAATGTAAGTAAAACAGTTGCAAACTCCACTTCCCAGTCAGCTCACAGCAAAGAAGTGTTTGATCTCACAAATATACACACACTCACTCACACACACATCCAAGCACACTTACCTTGGCCATCTGTGCCTGCACGCCATTTGCCTTGAGCGACGCGACTGCTTTCTGTGCAGCTGCAGGACTGTCAAAATCCACAAAACCATAACCTGCAAAAACACAGAAGCATGGGTGAGGCGCTCAAGCAGCCGCATCTCTACCATACTGAGGAGTACTGGTGGTCGGACATGCATTCCCTTCTTCTGAACCAACCTGTTGGACATAAACGCTCTCAAATCAGTGGTCCATAGGGCTTTGGAAGTGATGCCACGATCTCTCTGGACATAAAGTAGGACCTCACTTTCTTTTTTTCTTTCTCTCTCTCTCTCTCTTTTTTTTTTTTTTTTTTTTTTTTTGGTGATACTGGGGGTTCAACCCAGGGCACTTTGCAAGTGCTGGACCACTTAACTGTACTCTCAGCCCGTTGTTTTATTTTTTGAGATAGGATCTCACTAAGTTACACAGACTGCCTCTGGTCTCGAACTTGCGATCCTCCTGCCTCCGCTTCCCCAGCCGCAGGGATTACAGGCGTGTGCCACTGCGCCTGGCTATGGACCTCACTTTCTTGAGAGAGTTTTAGAGTTTGTATAATCAGCTACTTGAGATATTTATTTATTTATCTATTTTTTATTTTTGTGGTACGGGGTGGTTGAACCCAGGGCCTTGTGCATACTTTGCAAGTACTCTACCATTAAGATGCACCCGTTGTCCATTTTTAATTTTTTATCTTAAGACAGGATCTTGCTAAGTTATGAAAGCTGCCTCTAGCCTCAAACCAGCAATCCTCCTGCCTCTACCTCCCACGTTGCTGGGATTAGAGGTGGGTGCCACTGCATCCAGCCAGCAACCTGATTTAGACAGATTTGGTGAGTGAGGTACTACATTGCTCACTATGTCTTTCTTTTGTCACAGATTTGCTGCAAGAGGGAGAGGAATAAAATGCAGATGATGCAAGAGTGGAGGACATAATGCATATTTCATAAGCATGAAAAAATCCTATCTCTAAAGTTAATTTTCAAAACCAATAAAAGCTGATATTACTAAAACCCAAGATAAGAACTTGCCTGAGGTTCTCACTGGTAATGGCAGGAACATTTGCCACAATGTAGGCGTTCAATAAATCTACGCTGACTGCCTGGACGACTAACGGTTGTGGGTGAGAGCTAGGGTTTGAACCTGGTTCTACTTGACTGCTCAGCCACACTTTCTCACTGTATGTCCTTGTTTCTCTGATGATAACATCATAGATAAGCTATTTTGACTCTTTAATAATCTGTGAGGAAGACTGAATTAATAGACATTCAAGCTTTTAAGCCTGCAGCCATAGCCCTGTGGCATCTGATCCCATCAGATCTCAGAAGCTAAGCAGGGTCGGGCCAGGTAATTCCTTGGAGGGGAGATGCCTGGGAACACCAGGTGCTGTAGGCTTAGGAGAAGGACCCAGCAACCCACTCCCAAAAAACAATCAGCCATTGAAACCCTATGAATAGCAGAATAGCACTGGCAATAGTGTTTTGCCTATTGTACAATAGTGTTTTGCCTGTTGTATGTAGGGTCACTAAGAGTCAGACACCAACTCGATGGCACCCAACAGCAACAACAACAAACACAAACTTTTAAAAATCAGAGAGAAACCCCCATTTCAGTGTGTTTACAGGTTTACAACATGCAAGGGGCACTTGCATTGCCACTGTTGAGTTTGTGTGGGGCGTGAGTGTATGCAAGGTGAGGCCAAAGAAATAGACTGGAAGGCAGAGAAAGTAGAAAAGGGACTCTGCCTACCCTGCAGCCAGCAAAGGGAATCCAGGGCTAGCCCTGCAGCAAGGTCAGCTGTGGGACGGTAGCTCCATCTGGTGCCCCTGAAAAGCCTCTCTCCATGTCCCCCATGCACTGCCATCCATCAGGCAAGGATCTGCTCTGTATTTCCACACTTGTCTCCATTAGAAGTTTCCAGGCGAGCCACGGAGGCAAATCTCCTAACCACGTGCTTGTGACCCACCCCCGCCCCCAGAACCAAAGAGCAGTGCAGGGGAATCCAATTACCAAGTTGTTTCTTTTAATTAACTTTTTAATTTTCTCCCCTCGAATCTCGTCTTCCTTCTCTCCCTCCCAGCAGGTTATCCTGAAATGAACCTGTTAACCAGCAGTGTACCACAAAAAGCTTGAAAAACACTGGGCACAGATGCTGTGAAGTTTGAGTTTCTAATCCAAGAGGAGGTCTGTTCTGTAAGTGCTGCTAATCCTTATCTTTCTACAAAATTCAAACTATGTAGGTAATGCAAATATTACCATCCACTGGAATGAGTAGAGACTGGAGGAAAAAGACAAATGAAAAAGTGGGAACATCAAGAAGTAGAGGTGGGGGAAAGGAAAGACAGACAGAAATTTGGACATTATTTCCCACATGTTCCAGATGCTCTTGAGTGGCTGACATGTTGACATGTAGGGAAATCCTAATTGCTCCATGTAACATTGGGCTCATGCCCATTATACACATGAGGAAACTGAGGCAAAGGTGAGGTGATGTGATGGGCCCCAAACCACAAGTCACTTAATTGCCAAAACCACAAATTGAAACCAAGTCTGTGCAGGGCCTACCAAACACACCATGCAATGAGTTGTTTTATAATCCAGCTTGGTAAACGATTTCTGGTAAACTGTGACCCCTGCCAGGCAGAGGGCTTAATTGTTGAACACTCCGTTGACTGTGAAGTTAGGATGGGAACTAAATTCCACAAAAGGATTCAGTCCAGTTCATCCCATGAGAAAGCCTATTCCCGGGATGCCTGAGTTTGCAGCTCCAGCAAGGTTCACCCAAGCATCCCTCCTGCTATGGGATGATATGTCTTCCCACTCATTCAGAGGCTCATTCTTCCATTCAGTAGACAAGTTCTATGTGAGGTGCTGTGCCAAGCAGTGTATGGCAGTGTTGCAATAAACAGTCCCAGTTCCCACTCTTATGTGACTTGTAGTCAAGTTGGGAAAGGGACAGGAAGCAAGCACGGAAGGGAATCCATAATTCCAAGATGGTGCACCTCCCTTCATAGCAAATGGGTGTACAGAGGGAGGAATCTGTAGATTTCTCATCATTGGAAGTTTCAAGGAAGCCATATGTGACATCATCTACCTTTTAGGAACCATCACCCTGGCTGAAGACTGAATTGTCGTGGTGGCAATGGGCAGTAAGAGTGGTATCCAGGAGGTGACAAAGGGGGTCTTGCTGTGATCTGGAGGAAAGAAATGAATTGGGCAAAGAAATGGATCTGGTGAAATAGATGGGTTGAATTATATTTTAGAGGCAGAATTAATAGAAGTCAGTCATTGATTGGGTTGCAAATAAGGGAAGTATAAGGATTCTTAGTGTTGTTTTTTATTTGTTTTGCTTTTTTTGGTTTTTGTTTTTTGTTTTTGTTTTTGCTATAAGCCACTCGGTGAGTGGGATGTGATTTACTGAACTAGGGAGACTGGAGGAAGATCCAACAGGAGAGAGGGAAAATTCATCAAAAAATTGTGTAACTGAGTTGTGACTTTCATATATACTTTCCCTAGTTCCCAAAGTTGAATTGTCATCTAGGAGGAGCAGTTGGATGTATTAGGCTGGTGCTCAGAAAAGAGGAGGGAGTTTGGAGATACAACTGGAGTGGGCAACAGCATAAAGATCTCTTTTACAGAGATGAAAATGGACAAAATGCCAGGAGTAGGTACTGATGAGAGGGAATAGGCTTGGAATTCTAACCACTTCAGCATCTAGCTGTCAGGTAAGAAAATGAGCTGGCAGAGAAAGCTGCAGGGGAAGAGGATCAGAGAGGAAGAGGGAAGTGAAAAGGGAATGTGATACCTCAAAGCATAGGGAGAAGTTTCCCAGGAAGGAACGAGGGAGGGATCAGAGTGTCAAACACCAAAGGCTAAGCAGAGTGGGCCAAGAGGAGCATGAAAATGCCCAGTTTGCTTAGGAACATGGGTGTCATGAGGAGAGCATGTCAGGAAAGTGGTGGGGGCCAAAGCTGCCTAAGAAGAGGATGAAGAGGAGGAGGAGGAGGAGGAAGCTTTGCAGATCTGTGGGCAGCTATCTGGGCTGGGAAGGACCATAAAGAGACAAATTAGCTTGCAGAAGATAGGAGGCCCACTGACGTTTTCTGTGTGCTTGCTTTAAGATAGGAGACACTAGGGGTGTGTGTGTGTGTGTGTGTGTGTGTGTGTGTGTGTGTGTGTGTACCTCTCACCTCATTCCAGTGTGAAGCCTGGTTACAGAGCTACTGAGTCTTCATTTAAGTTACTCAACAGTTATTTATTGACCACTTACTCTGGGACAGATACAGGTGTTTTTGCATTTTTGAACACTGGGAAGAGGGATCTAGCAGATAAGAACAGAGTAAAGCTTCAATGGGGCAAAGCGATGATTCATAAAATAATGTTCCTGAGAAGGTAGAGGGTGAGGGGATTGATGACAGATAGGAAAACAATGGTCCTTCATTCACAGCAACTGCAAGGAAGAACCAAGGGCACTTTAGGGGACCAGGGGTTACTTGTATATATGCCTAGGCACTGGGACTGTTCCTAACACCTGTTGTTGTCAGGAGCGGTCGAGTTGCACCCAACTCACAGTGACTATATATACTTATTCATATGGTTTTCAAGGGCTGATGGGGGTTGTTTCAGGAGTGGGCTGCCAGGTCTTTTCTCTGTTTTTGCAATGCTAGGGATTGAACCCCGTTCTTCAGAGGCCACAGAACAGCATTCTACGAACTGAGAGAAACCCCAGCCTGTTCCTAACACCTAACCCATGCTTAATAAATAATGTGAAAATAAATTGAGATCATGTTTAAAAGCTATTAACTTCCTATCTGGACTGCTCTGTAGATTGACTGATAAATACGCCCATTCATATGTTTTAACAGCCAAGGACAGATCAGTGCTGTGTGGCCACAACTCTGTGTCAGCCACGCTTATCCCCCAAGGCAGCCAGTACTGCATGTGGCTTGTGCTTTGCTTTAGTGCAACTTCTTAGCTTTCTCCCTCTCCTTCCACCCATACACACTACCCAGGATACTACAAAATCAAGATTCTGAGTTCCTGTCCATGGTGAAGGCATTTCTGTAAGGACATGAGACACCCTGAGCTTTCTCTGAATCGGGAAACTTATGGATGAACTTTGGGGAAAGCATCCTTGTGAAGCCTCATCGCACCACCAAGGAGAGTGAGAGCTCCTTCATAGGAAACATCTGCACCAGTGGCTCCAAGCCAACAGAGAAGCAGACACTCCATGAATAAAATTATACATAAAGGACCAGCCACAAATCTGAAATAGTTCACTGAGTTGTGACTTTCATATATACTTTCCCTAGTTACAATCAAAGTTCAGGGGTGAAAACACCTCAAAGAATCCCCTAAAACCACTCCTGTTCTGGAAATAAATATTGCATTCCCAGGTTTTACTGACGGCAGATACGATGTCCTGATCAGAAGAAAGCAAAGTGAAATGCAAGGCAGCCTTTAAAGAATAACAGTTACCAAGGAATAAAATACCTTCAATTTGGTTTCAATTTGCTTTCCTTAATGACGAATAATTGAGCCTGGGAGTAGGAAGCTCTGTACCTACATCTGGCGAGGGGAAGGGCAGGAAAATGAGTTCAGCCCCCAGCTAAAAATGCTTTCTGGTAACTGCTGAAATCCCCGCCAGCTCTCAGGCGGGTGGCTGGAAGCCCACGGGCTCACGCTCTCAATTATGTGATTACACATGGCAGTGGGTTCAAGTGAATTAAAACAGAATGTCACTGTTTTCTATACATGCCCTTGTCCTTGTTTTTCCTTCGTGTCAGAGGGAGAAGGCCAGCAGTTCTGCAATTAGTGGCAAGCAGAGCAGAGAAAAAGAACCAACTCTGTGATAATTAGGTCATTCGCCGAACACGCTCACTCTATCGACAGACAGACCGAATCGATGCTTTCCTGCAATGCTTTCAAACCTGTGTTGTTAATTCAAAGTTTTGCTATTCTTATTGCCCTTCCAGACAAGTGACTTGATAGAAACAAATACAAAATTGCAACCAAATTCTACAAACAGTAGTATTGCCAGAAGGTTTCTGTTTCCTTTCGCACTGTTGCAGGTAGTGTATTCCCAGAGACCTTTGCCATTTGAGACCCAATATGTGGCCATCCATTTGGAATTTCATTAAAAGTCTCTTTACCATCTTTAACAGCTTACTTTATACTTCTGTGTTGCTGCTGGCTCTATGAACTCTGTATTTAAACTGCTTATTTGTTTACCAATATTAGGACTATTCTGCAGGGTGGGGGACTATAATTGGAGGAGTGATAAAAACCAGAACTCTTGCCTTGGCTTTGCCATGGTGTCTACAACCAACTGAGGTTTGATCTCAAAGTTTCAATGCACACTAAATTTCATGACGTGTGTAATATTCCTCCTCTTCAGAATGACTGTCATAAAAGCCCACTTGAAACACAGATGGCATGGTGTAACACCCAACCTCTCTCAAAGGCAATCCAGCTGTGAGTCAAATGTGACTTCCAAACAGAATGAGCAAAACACCTTGGCTAGGAATTATCCATTCAATCAGAATTCTCCTCTTGTGTGCCAGTGGGGGATGATTAAGAATTGGCCTTCCTCAACTTCCCTGCCTTCTGCTTAAGCTTCCCAGTGTTGGATGGCTGTCTTCCGGGTCTCAGGGACAGAGGGTGGCCTCAGGCCGCCCAGCAGGGGG
Source organism: Pedetes capensis (assembly GCA_007922755.1). NCBI lineage: Eukaryota > Metazoa > Chordata > Mammalia > Rodentia > Pedetidae > Pedetes > Pedetes capensis. The sequence goes on from VMDO01003213.1 coordinate 79,857, forward strand.
CAGCGTCTGACACCCTCCCCATGCCTCGCTATTTCTGGTGGATTTCTCCAGCATCCTTGAACTATGAAGTGATCACCAAATCTTTCCTTGCTATTGGATTACCTAGTTCTCTGAATGCTGTCACCAAAGAAGGTAGTCAAAGGACAATACCAGCCCCTCCACGTCTACCTTTCTACTGATACACTCATAAAGAAACCTAGTCTAGTCCTCGGCATCTTCATTCACCTTTTTTCCCTGTGAATTAAGGGGATGCCAGGGTATGTCAGAGGAACCAAGGTGACAGTATGTAGCAGATCTGTGATAAAATAAAGACAAAACCCCAAATCTTGCTAGAATGCAAAAGCCAGAGACAATACTTATTTGGGGGAGGGGGAATCTCTAAATTATCATAATCTGAAATCACTTATGCTTTGAAACATCTTTCGAACATAGGACTCAATAATTTTATGCAGCAAAGACAGAGCATAGGTACTGCCTATACAAAGCACCACAGCCTCAGACACCTAGCAAACAGGGGCAGAGAAGATGGGTAATAATGCCTGTTATACAGTAAGCAAGTGTTCACCCTGTCCCCTGGTTGTCCTAGGTTAATTGCCTAAGCATTCTAATGTTGTAGTGCCAGAAACACTAAAACAAGACATCAACTTTTGGAATAGGAGTTCCCTGCTCTTAGGGACATTTTTTGAGCCTGATGTGACTCTCTTATTACTATTATTAAATTCATTAAGCATCAACTATTGGCTAGGAGCCTGCAGCTGTAGCCCTGTGGCATCCGATCACATCAGATCTCGGAAGCTAAGCAGGGTTGGGCCTGGTTAGTACCTGGATGGGAGACCGCCTGGGAACACCTAGAAGCTGTAGGCTTGGGAGAAGGACCTGGCAACCCACTTTCAAAAATCAATCATCCATTGAAAACCCTATGAACAGCAGAGAAGCACTGACAATAGTGTTTCCCCTGTTGTACAGAGGGTCACTATGAGTCAGATACCGACTCGAGGGCACCTAACAAAATTGGCTAGGAAATTAGTGTGCAATACTATAAGGGAAACGAAGAGATCTCTAACCTGGCCTTCCCATCAAAGAACGGTAAAGTTGACAACAGAATTTAAATATAGTGGAAGGCGTTATGCAGCCACATACAAAAGGACATGTAGTCAAAACTATGTTCATGTTATTGAATGATTTTCAATCAGTATAGTGTGCATTGCTTTTTGCACATATCATTTCACCTAGGCTCCCTTCATTGAGTGACATGAGGGTAAAATTACCCACATTGTCTCTTTATAGATATGTGTGTGTGCATTATTCTGTCTTTCTGTCCTCCAGTTTGTGGGCATGGGTGAAGTGAGTTAAATACAAAGCATAGTGAGGAATCAGGACCATAAATGCCAAAAAGAAAGTGCTGGTATTCTAACATGGCAACTACTCTTTCAATGGTTGCAAAGTCAGTCCATTTTGTACACAAATTACAAAAGTGAGAACTGGGGACAAAATAGGTCCCTAATAGCATTTCCCAGCAGAATAAAACAGTTACAAAGACAGACAAATTTAGGATGTAAAATACTTAGTATGATGCCACTTGAAAATGGGACACTTTCTCATTCCATGTATGTTACATAAAAAGTCTTATTAAGCTAGACACAAACTCAAATCCCCAAATTCACTTCCATCTCTACCCTGCTCAACTGATTTTTAAACAGGAGAAATTGCATCTTAATTCTAAATAAAGTCAAAATTAGCATCCGGATCATTATTTATGGGCTTCCTGCTCCCACTATGCCTTATTGAGATTAAAGAAACTGCCCAGAGTCTTCATCTGGACCAACCATTATTTTAATGTGCTGTAGAGATTCAAGAAACAGTCTGCTTGGCTGTACATGACAGATTAACCTCCATGAAGCATGCAGCTAAGCTTACCTTTGTATTCAAAGACACAAATAAAATATATGTCTGTGGGAACTGTCAGTCCTGTATGTCTCTTCCATAGAAACAGCAGGAGGAACAAGTGTGCAAAAATCACTGCATAAGCTCAAGGAATGGAGGAAACAACTCCACTGAGTGTGGATAACGCTGGAAACAAGCTATAAACAAACGCTTTAATTACAGCTCTACAATCCCCAGCCCCAGTAGGGTAGACAAACCTAACCAGGATCCAGTTCCAGGCACCAGCTCCATTCTTCTCTCCTTCTTGCACCAGCCTTACAGAGGGGTAGAAGTCTAAACCATTCTTCCATGTGAGTAGCAGATAACGGCCTTGTTGTGTGAGCATTGGTTGGAGGACAGCCTCCCCACTTCCCAGGTACTTTAATGCACATTCACACTCAATGGCCCCACAGAATGGCCTGGGAAACATGTTGCCAGAAACACACCTGCCCCTGTACCACCCCTCATCTTTAGAAGGTAGACACCTGTAGAGGGATTGGGCAGCCATCCACAGGGATATGTCATGCAAATCCACACAGAAAGGAAGAGAAAGGGAAGCCTACACATAGGATTCCTATATTTAGGGTTCCATTCACATTCCATGTGAATCCTACACATAGGTTGATCCTTCTAAGAAGCAGGTACTCTACATAAGCCTCTGATTTCCTTGCATTCTACATTCTACATTCTGCAACCTGCCACTTGTTGAGCTTCTAATCTAAGACTCTGTGTGCTTTTAAACACTATTATTTTTGTGGGAAAGACCTCCTTCCACAATTTCTTCCTTCCAAACCTTTGACAAAATCACTTCGACATCCCTTGGGAGGTTCTACTTAACGACAATTGTGCATTTTCTAACTTACCCCATATTTTATTGAATATACTCTTGTATTAATAGTCATAGGCCTTTTAATGAATATTTTCTAACACATATCCACAAGTATGTTCCTCTGCCTACAGTGGCACCACTGTGGTGTCTGATCCCATCAGATCTTGGAAGTTAAGCAGAGTTGGACCTGGTTAGTACTTGGATGGGAGACCGCCTGGGAACACCAGGTGCTGTAGGCTTGGAAGAAGGACCTAGCAGCCCACTCCCAAAATCAAATCAGCCATTGAAAACCCTATGAATAGCAGAAAAGCACTAATGATAGTGTTTTCCCTCTTGTATGTAGGGTTGCTATGAGTTGGACACCAACTCGACGCTACCTAACAACATCATGTCCCTATGGCTCCAAGACATAGTGGCTTTTAGATCTTTTTGCATCCCAAATTATTTCCCTTCATCCCCCCGACATACAAAATAACAATTATAATTTTAATTAGATTTTTAAAATGCCTAAGTGTATATATGGGCAACTCAGAGTAACTTTTACACATGGTTTAAAAAAATATCAATCTAAAGAGAACAGGAGTCAGTGAAATTATTTCCTCCAAGACCTCAGGGCTTTAGTTCACCTTCCCAAGAACTGTCCTGGCTCCTTCTGATAGTTCCACTTGGAAAGGTAACTAGGCCAATTCTTAAGTCTCTTTTATATATTAGAAACTCTCAAGGTTATAGAGTAATGGAATATAACTCCTATCAAAAATCATAAAAAGAAAAGCATTTTTAAATGGTCTTCAATGATTTATCTTCTCCCTAGAAATAGTGATCATTTTCTTCTGATTTTAAAAGTTGCATAATTCTATTATTGAAATATTAGCTAATACAGGCAGAAATTAACTATGATGCCATGACTAGAAAATAACTAGTTAGCTAAGTTTCATTCTTTTAGTTCTAACCAAAATGGAATCAGATTAGGCACATTGTGTTAGCATCTGATTTTCCTTTCAACAGCACTTCTGGCTGACTTTCCTGGTCAGTAAATATGGATCTCTGTCATCTCATCAATATATTCTTTTCAGGACTGCAATCGTCTATTTCTCAAAGATTTCTGAGCATTATGCTATGACTTAGCCAAGTGTTTCCCAGTGTGCAAAACTCTATTACTCATTATTATTTAATATTTATTTATTTGATTTATAATTTGTTAAAACTCTATTTTATTTATTCTAAGGCTTGGATATTTTTTAATTAATAAAATAGACAATACATTCAAATCCTCCTAAACATTAGAAGGTGATTTTTCTTTATTTTCATTCAAAAATGTTTTTAAAAATGACCCTTGTGCATTGCAAACTGAAGATATTAGAAGGTAGTTAAACTGAATTCAAACGTCAGCCTCCTGAAATGCAGAGGACTGGACGCCCCCTTTCCTTCTCACATTCATGAAGTTGGATCCACCTCAGAGGAATTTTGGAGCAACATCAACACCTTATGAGACACAATTCAAGGTCTGTGAATCAGAAAGGATACTGAGAGTCTGAACAGTGTGTCATTACACCATGATTACATTTTTATTTATAAATTCAAAGTAGAATGGTTTTCCAACAATCAGACATGTTTGCCCCAAAGAAATTTTACTTTAATTAATAAATTGGTGCTTACAGATGGAACCAACTCTTCGAATCATTTTAAATAGCTGGTGAGTCATGACTTACAGCTGATTTTTTTTTCTTCCCTCTTAAGTAGCATCCCAGTCGTATAAAGAGAACAGGATTTCAGGCTCCTGGCATATGCTGGTTCCTATGCAGTTAAGGGAATTATTTAGTTTAGGATATTTATGTAAAGTTGCCCTAACAAGGACCAGGACCTAGATCACGAGAGAAATGGCTCTGCCAGCAGAGACAGAGAGACCTTGCCTGAGAGATCCCACTTTCCTATTTTAAGTATGAGCTGGAGATCACCAATGTCGGTATCCCTTGGGAGCTTATGAAAAACACGGAATTTCGGGCCCACCCCAGGTCTACTGAATCAGCCCCTATAATTTGACATGGTTCCCAGTGACCCATATGTACATTAAAGATGGAAACTCCTTGGACTTCAGCACCTTGCTCATCAAGGCTGGATGACATCTGCTGTCTTATAAGACTTTAGTGAGAAAGGAGATCTTAGAAGTCTTGTCCAACTCTACCTGATCTTCAAGTTTCCCTGCAGTCTCTTGCAAACACTCCCAGGCTCCACCTGCTTGACTGCAATGCTGGAAATCCAGTCGCCCACAGCAGCAGTACCATGCAAGGGGACGGGGTAGGAAACTGTCAGGTGTGATCACAGGGCAAAGCTGTTGCCACTCAACAGTGTGGGTTCAAATCCTACTTCTGCTGTTTGATGACAATGACTCCTTAGGCAAAAAATATTCAACCAAAAAGAAGAGCCATAAGAGAACCCAAATTATATGTTGGCTTTGGGCACTGAATGAATTTAGTGCATTTAAAGCATAGGCCTGGTGCCCAACCCACCCTCTACAACTCCCTCACCTTCTCAATGCTGAAATCTAATGCTCCAGCTCCACTCAATCTACTTGTGTTAAATACACGCCAAGAGACAAACCAGAAAAGTGCATTCCCTTCTCCACTTAGCACATCTTTATATTTTTAAAGATAGCAGTCCTGCTTAAATTGAGAAAATGAATATGTGAAATTTCAGGATTTGGCCATTTTTACATAATAGCCTATTTCAGAACAAGTACAGGTGCCCCCTTCTCTCTTTTATGTTTGTCCATCAGAGATATATCTAATTCTGTTTAGTTACAAAGTTCAACTCAGCCCTGCATTAATACATCCCTTTAAAAAAATAATGTTCATTTGAGGAAGCAGGGAAGCAATGTAAAGTGATTATACAATAAATGTATTATGCAAATTCCAGAGAACATGTTATGCACACTGGATAAAGAATCAAATTAAAATCTCATAGCCCTTGGAAAATTAAAGTTAGCAAGCACAGAGGTTGATGTGCCCTTGAACACAGAAACTGCTAAGGGCGATATTCCCCCATCATTTCCACAAAACTGAACCATTTCTGAAGGTTTCAGATTAAAATAAGAAATCCCCTAGGAGGCAGGATGATCAGCTATTTTTATAGGAATCACTTGGAGTCACGATTTGAAAGTGTTAGGAGTTGGAATTGGTGGACTTCTGTGTCATAGTTTGAAAACTAATATCATAGGTAATCAGCCAGTTGAGGAAACTACAAACTGCACAGAAAGTGGGAAGCAGAAAGGGGAAGACAGGTCTCAAGAGTCGGCACAGAAGGGCTGATCGGCAGTTTCTCTGCCACAGCCTGAGCTGGATGGAGTAACATCCCAGAGCAGCAGCCTCCTTCCATTCTCTTCGCTCAATGTAATAATGGGGCATAATCATTGCCTTCCTTTTCCACTGTCCTGTCCACCTCTTTGGCTTGCCAAAACTGAGTCTACCCCTGGAGTCTCTACCAAGAAATAATGGATCATTAAACAGGATAATGTGGAGGGGTCTGCACAGCATTTATCATCAGAGGACAGAGAACCGTCACAGCTTCTCATTAAATCAATAAGCAAGCGTGTGAAGGAGGTAGGTTGGAAACCCCCTCTGCCCCAGTTTTTACCCATGGAGACAGGAAGTGGGTTCTAGTGTCGAGGGCAGGCAGTCATATGTCAACCCCTGGAAACCAATTCCATTTCTTAGTCATCTCTTTTGGAACCAGGCAGGATACAAATATAAAAATGTTTCTATTGATTTAATAAATACTTTTGACAATTCCAAGCTAGGTGCTATGGAGAGAGAAAAATGGCAGAGGAGACATACACAATCCACCAACCCAGTGGAGAAAGAACTCCTTCAACCCAGGACATTTGGTGAAGGTGCCTGGTGGTTCACTTGTTGCAAAACCCTGCAGTGTCCAGTGGGATTTCTAATTTGGGTAGAGATAATGGAGAAAAGGAATTTGAGCTTTCAAATTTTTCCTTTCTCTTAACTACAGATTTTTCTTCTTCTTCTTTTTTTTTTTTTTTTTTTTTGGTGGGCGGGGGGAATTGAACCCAGGGCCTCACTCGTATCTTGCAAATGCTCTACCACTAGGCTGCATCCCCAGCCCACTTTTTATTTTGAATCAGGGTTTCAGTAAGTTTAACAGGCTGCCTCTGGCCTCCAACTGGCGATCCTCCTGCCTTTGCCTCCCAATTCTCTGGGATTACAGGCATCCAGCCGACATTCTATAGCTTTTTAAGCGATTTCACTGACATGGAGGGGTCAAAGGAAGGGATAATGTGAGATAGGACTGACAGGTAATATTGCCTGACATGAACTGTTAAGGACTTCCTAATTTTTACATCAGTCTCATGCTACTCTCCTGCACACTCCCTGTTCTTTTGCCTTGAGGCCTTGCACCTGCTGTCGCCTGTGCCTGGAACGCTTGTCTCCGAGCAGAGCTGAAGAAGCTGAATTCTTCCTCCCCTCCACCAGCCTCCATCACCACACATGGCCAGTGCTTTCCATTGCCCTGGGACAACATGCACTCAATTCTGTCAATAAGATGCTTTTCCTTTACCCTAATAGACTGTAAGTACTGAGAGAAGACAGGGCTGGATGTATTTTGCTCATAACTGTATGGCTAGGACTTAGGATGCATTGTGGTTCCTATTAGCCACTGGCAGAATGAGTGAAGAAATGAGTGAAGGGATGAAGGAGTGAATGAATAACATGTTAAAAATCTGAGTTTTTAATCTCATCATAGAGAGAGCTGTAGTCTGCAGCACTTCTTGACAAACAATTCTTCACTCTCTTTTTCTAAAATGTCCTTCTATTATAACTTGTTATTAGGTGCCGTCAAGTTAGGTCTGATTCACAGCACATTGGGACCCTATGTACAACAGAAAGAAACTCTCTCCAACACTGTGCCATGCCTGGAACTATTGTCAGTGCTTCTCTGCTATTCATAGGGTTTTCAATGGTGGATTATTTCAGGAGTAGGCTGCCAGGTCCTTCTCCCTAGCCTGCCTCACCCAGTATTCCCAGGCAGTCTCCCATCCAAATACTAAGCAGGCCCACCCTGCTTAGCTTCCAAGATCTGGTGGGATCGGATGCCAGGGTGCTGTGGCTGCAGACATTGTAACTTAAGGCGTGACAATTCTCTAAAATCATGAGATTATGGCCTGCTTTGTATTTATGCATTGCTGGACACAAGAGAAAATGCTTAACTTTAAGAGAGACCTGGAAGATATATTGTTTTTGTTGTTAGGTGCCGTCAACTCAGTATTCGACTCATAACGACCCTCTGCACAACAGGAGAAACACTATTGTCAGTGCTTCCTACTATTCATAGGGTTTTCAATGGATGATTGATTTTTGGAAGTGGGTTGCCAGGTCCTTCTCCCAAGCCTACAGCACCTGGTGTTCCCAGGTGGTCTCCCATTCAAGTACTAACCAAGCCCAACTCTGCTTAGCTTCCAAGATCTGGCCAGATTGGATGCCACAGGGCTACGGCTGCAGGCTGGATTTGGGATGTAATTAAAATTATGGGATAAAATTAAAATATGGGATGTAATTAAAAAGGCAGTAGGGTCATGTGTCTCATGATATGGTGTTTTGGCCAATGACCACACATACAACAGGGATCCCCCAAGATTATAATGGGGTCTAGGTGTGTATCTAGGTTTGTATAAGGGTACTCTCTGATGACAACCAACCCAACAGATTCTCAAAACATACCCTGAGGCATGGCTGGGAACATTATCATAACGGGGAGCATTCCTTTTCCTTAGTGTGTGGAATGTGCCCTGAGAATAAGGATGTCACATGTTTCAATGTTAATGCTTTGGCTTTTCTTGAGTCACTGGAGTCTCATGCTGCAGGGTTTTGAGGGAGGTCAGCACAATGTGGTTTCCAGATCAATAAAGGACTTTGTGTCCATCCAGGGCCTGCTCACTGTTTGCCTAGTTCATTGTGACTTAACAAAAGGGCCTGGGAATAATGTTGCTCACCAAAAGGAAAGGAAAAAAAAAAAGGTAGGTGAGCTTGTGGCTCATCCTGAAAGGAGAAGTACAAAAATAAATAAAAATAATAAAAACAAAACCAAATCCCACCAAGATCACAAAGCAGTGCTGTTTAGAGAAAGCCAGAGCTCCCAGTGAAAGGGGGGAATCACAGATGTAGTGAAGTCATTATTTCAAGTCATGCCCTTAGAAACGTGACCTTGGGCGTTTTCAGGTACACACAAATTCACACAGGGGACATGCCAGAAATGCTTCTCTTTCTAATACATTCATACCACATTAATAACTCATTCCCCATCAGCCCCTGAAAGCTCTCCTCCCCAGTGTCCACCAAAGTCTTGCGGTCATTTAACAAATAAGCAAATACAGGTATGGGAACACAATTAGGTTTCTCTCTCCAAACTGCTGGTAAGTGGAGAATACATTTCCCCCTCTTTCCTTTTATGTCAGTTTCTTGCCCTGATGAACAGGAAGCCTGGAAACCCCTCCGGGCACAAATGACATGTGGAAATAGTAACAACAAAGAGAAGCCTCAGACAGCTCGCTGTGGGTCCTTTAGGAGGAAGGAGGAGACACAAGGGCTGAAGGAGGCTCCTGCTGCCCAAAGCCCCTTCCTCTGAGAAGCGAAGTAGCCAGAGTTTCAGTGACATTGGGCATCTCGACATTGATTTTTAAAGGTATTCTTCTTTTCCTGGAAAGGACAGAATTGACTTGCACCCAGCCCCAGACTGTGGCATAACCTTTCAAGACTCTGACCTGCCTCAATTGCTGTTCTATCAGGATGGATTCTACCCTGAATCAGGGAGCTGGGGCTGCCCAGCAGGGGACATCAGAGCTCCCAGCTCTGCCTAGAGTAGAAATGCTCTGGCAGCCACAATAAACCTCTTGAAGTTTACATAATAAAAACAAAAGCTACCCACCTCCTGCTAGGAACTGTACTAATTTTTATCATAGTTCATCTCATTTAAATCTCATAATATTTTATAAGTATCATTGGTCTCCCTTTGCATGTATGGTAATCTAGTCTCAGAGAGTTTGATTTTTCTTATTATAATATAGGTGAGTTAATGAGCAATGTGAAGTTATGCTTCTGTGTGATATATCTTTTTGAAAAATGACTTAAGCATAAGTTCAGAAATATTTTCTAAGAAATATAATTTAATTGTAATACTTACACATGATATAAGCAAGGATTTTTTTTAAAATTATCTTTGGGTCCCTAGTATCAGGAGGGTAACTGGCACAATGCAAACTCTCAATAAATAATAACTGAATAAGTGAGTAACAAATAGGATATGACAACATTCAGTTATTGTGTAATTGGCACTAGAGGCTCCTCCCTTTGGTAATAACAATAAAAAATAAAGGAATTTCCATAGTGATGCATCCTGGCAGAGAATTCAGAGAGGTGTCAAAGCTCTATGTTGCCCTCACCCCCTGCAGGAGTGTCTGCCATGGGACAGACTCTCAAGAACTAATGGTTGAATAAATGAGTTAACAGACCCAAGTTGGGTTCCAGTCATGCTGGGTAGCTGACAAAGGACTTATCTCCCCCCTTCAGTCCTTTACTTCAGAGATCAATAGGCCCCAGACTGCTGGCCTATTAGGAACTGAATCACACAGCAGGAGGTAAGCAGCAGGTGAGCGAGTGAAGCTTCATCTGTGTTTACAGTGACTCCCCAAAGCTTGCATTACTGCCTGAGTTCTACTTCCTGTCAGATCAGCACACCCCTCTACCTACCCCACCCTCATTCCCCCATCCATGGAAAAACTGACTACTCCATGATCCACTCCCTGGTACCAAAAAGATTAGCGACTGCTGCTTTCATTAACATCTTTATGTCTAAAACACAAATGAACTATTTAAGTGAGCTGGTGATATCTCCAGATTGATTCCCCTGTTGTTGTTGTTGTTGTTGGGTGCCGTTGAGTCGAGTCCGACTCATAGCGACCCTATGTACAGCAGATCTGTAGCGACCTGATCTGTACAGCAGATCAAAACACTTGCCGATTCTGTGCCAGGCAAACCATCTTATTTATGTTTAAGCCCATTGTTGCATACACTGTATCAATCCATCTGGTGGAGGGTTTTCCTCTTTTGCGGTGACCTGCCACTCTTCCAAACATGATGTCCTTCTCCAGGGATTGTTCTCTCCTGACTACATGTCCGAAATAGGTAAGACGCAGTTTGGCCATTTTTGCTTCCAAGGAGCACTCTGGTTATACTTCTTCTAGGACAGATTTGTTGGTTCTTTTGGCAGTCCATGGTATATTCAATAGACGTCTCCAGCACCACAATTCAAAAGCATCATATTTTTAACATGCAGTGATTTGGCCTGTAGATTGGCATCTTCCTCAAATGCTGCCTATACTCAAGAAGGACAAGTATGGACTAGAGGACTATGGAGTTAGCTAGGGTATGTCCATAAAGAAAAATCTTTGGGGAAAGAGGAATGGTGGTAATAGTGGACTCTCCATGCAGCTGATTGCCAGTTCAAGACAAATGCTCAAAATTCTAACAGTACTTTTGGAATTCTATGCCTGAGTGATCTTACACTATGTAGAATGAAGGCTGCACTGAAAAGAAATCGCTACTTGATGAGCTTCCAGAACATTCCCCAGGGGTAGTAAATGATCACTTGTCACATGTGGGCATGTAGCCCACATCTAACTTATTCCTTGTAGACCAATGGCCTGTGTGGTACCACAGGCGTGATCTTTTCAGCTGGCCCTGGTTTAAGTTTTTGGTATTTGTTTAATTCATTGCCAATGCACTGCTATGTCAGATAAATCAGCCAAAGCAAACATAAGAGGGAAAACATTTCCTGGGGGCTCATGGTTAGATGGTTTTGGTTCACAGAGGTGGAAGGTGTGGTGACAGGGCAGGCAGGGGGGCCCATGGGTGAGGTAAGAGCAGGCATGGCAGGCCAGGGCACTCCTCCTCACATCTCGGTGATCAGGAAGCAGAGAACAGAGTGCCATGGGTCTGGGTGAAAACCCTCAAAGGTTCACCACTACAGACTATTTCCAAGAAGCTGAGTCTACCTCCCAAAGTTTCATAACCTCTGCAAACAGGCCCATTAGCTGGGACCCAAATGTCCCATTTAAGATTTAAATAAGAACAAAAGAATCATATTTTCAGTTTCCTTTTAACAACCAGATCATCGGGCAGTCATGGAAACTGCAAAAGTGGTTGACTGACATGCCATACACAACCAAAGACACCAGGAGGGGGCTGCCCTCTTCTTTAGCTTACTTCTCAATGCATCAGTCTGCCCTCCTCCATCCTGCTACATGCCCTTCTGTTCCTAGCCAATGAAAACAAACAAAGTCACTCAAAAAGTTGTATTTCAGAGATCCTTAGGCAGGAAGCTCTGAAAATTGAGAATTACAGAACACCACACTTCAACAACAACAAAAACAATACTTCAATAACTGAATCATGTTTTGGGGAAAAGAAAGTAACTGCACAGACCTCCCCTTGCTATCAGTTAACAGTACATGATCTTTCCCACATAGTCGTCTGTGCATTTTACAGGAGTACGCATACGCGTGTGTCTATGTCTTGCCTAAATATGTTTCTATTTGAGAAACAACCAGCAGAATGCTCTGGTTAAACTCTTGAATGTAAGACAGAAGATTTGGTGTTGGATCCTTTTTATCAGCCTTTCTTGTACCTCTATTTCCTCTTCGGTAAAATGTAAGCTTAGAATTCATACAGTTGTCATGAAGGTTAAATGAATTAATGTAGGTGCCATGGTTTGGGTAAGAGTCTCCCTAAAGTCCACTTGTTAAAGATTCAGCTGCCAACCCACGGTGCTATTAGAAGGTGGAGGAACTTTTAAGAGTTAGAGCCCAGTAGACAGTCTTGTTCATTGGGGGCGTGCTCTGAAAGGAGACAATGGAAATTCAGCCTGTCCTCCCTCATTTACCCCCACCCTCTTGCTCTTTTGGTTAACACAGGTTCTTACCATGTAGCTCAGGCTGACCTTGAACTCATGACCCTCCTGCCTTACAGGTTCAGATCACAGGACTGTTCAGATTACAGGACCGCCTCCTATCTCTTGTCTTGTGACTCAGCCTTGAGGTGAACATTTCTGCTGTATGCTCTTGCTATAAGCTACGGCTTTACTGGAGACCCAAAGTGAAAGGAACAATGGATTATGGCCTGAAACCTCTAAACCATGAGATAAAATAAACCTTTCTCTTTTTAAGCACATTATCCCAGATATTTTATCATAGTAACAGAAAGCTAACACAATGTGCAAATAACTTAGAGCTTAGGACATTGGTAAGCACCACATCTATAAAAGAAGTGATGTTATTATTTTGCTGTCAGTGAAGATCCTAAATGCTTTTAGATTAAAAAACATTTTATCAATTACAAAAAAGATGTAGCCCACAAGTGGCCTGTGTTGCTGTAAAGCAATGAGGACTGGTATTTAAGCCCAATGAACAGGGAATTAGGGTTAATTCTGTTCTATTCTCATATAATTCGCCGAACAATACTAATCTTCACTTTTAAACCTAACTTGGCTATGTTTGATTTTCTGTGTTCATTGTTGTTTTTAGTGCCATCGAGTAGGTGTCCAACTCATAGTGACCCTACGTCCAACAGGCAAAACACTATTGTCAGTGCTTCTCTGCTATTCATAGGGTTTTCAATGACTCAGTGTTTTTTGGGAGTGGGTTGCCGGTCCTTCTCCCAAGCCTACAGCACCTGGTGTTCCCAGGTGGTCTCCCATCCAAGTACTAACAGGCCCGACCCTGCTTAGCTTTCGAGATCTGACATGATTGGACGTCACAGTGGCTATGTTTAGTAGAGGAAGCAAATAATGCTTTTAATAAATGCTATTTTTTTAAAAAAACAAAACATGACATTCTGTATTGAGAGATGGGACTTTCATCATCTCATTATGGGAGAAGTGTTTGTCCTCTTGGAGACATTTTAAAAAGCTGAATATAATGAAATGATCATCTTTAATTCCAGTCACTTCTACATCCTTCTCTTTCCAACTCATGACACCCTTTAATTCTATTATTTGTTCCTCAGTAAACTCTTTTGGGGCCCTTGCTATAAATATATAGTGTTGGGTAAAAACATTCTGTAATTCTCAAGTGAATAATGAATTTAAATTTTATTAGTGGCTTTGCCCTTATGTCAGAGACTTTGGTTTCTACTTGCCATCCTTGGTGTGTGGCCTGGAAGCACATTATATATATGGGTGCATTCCATACTGTTTTTGCTGCCAAGTTACCAAGTATTTCAAAATATTTTTTTCATATTTTTAGATAACTTATATAGTTGCAAAACATAGATAGCCATAAGAAATCCCATGATCTGAGGAAGGAGTGGAATGGAATGTAACTGTTACAGTGGGAAAGATTCTTTGGCAGAGAAAATAATTCATTATAAAATTCCAGATGGGCTTTTATTTTTGGCATACAATATTTGTTTGGAAAAACAGTGTCATCAACTTTCAAAAATCGGGAAACTCCATCTGGTATTTGTACATTTCTGTGAGAGGTTGCTTGGATTCTCTCATTGTCCTCCCCCCAACCCCCAGATTGAACAAAATTGTCACTCTCTGTTAAATTTAAATGATTGTGCAGATATACAACCATCTATGCCAAGTGATTTAAAAATCTTAGAAGGGTGGAATAACTGAAGAAGTAATGAACTAATACTAGGCTGAGATCAGAACATGCAAAATAAAATACTTTCAGTATCCCAGAGTGCCTTGTACCCAGTAGTCACGTTATAAATTTTTTTTCAGTTGAGTACTTTAGGGAATGGAAAGTATAAATACATTTAAATACATATAAATAAAAATGCTAAATGGGAGCAGCAGTCAAGAAATCAAAAGACGCATTGCTTTGGGAAAAGCTGTGGCAAAAGATGTCTTTATCATAATGAAAAGTAAAGATGTTACATTGAAGACGAAGGTGCACCTGAGTCATGACATGGTATTTTCAGTCACATCATATGGTTGTGAAAGCTGGACATTGAACAAGGGAGACAGAAGAAGAATTGATGCTTTTGAATTATGGTGCTGGAGACGATTATTGAATATACCATGGACTGCCAAAAGAACCAACAGATCTGTCCTAGAAGTGCAACCAGAGTGCTCCCCGGAAGCAAGGATGGCTAGACTGCGTCTTACAGAGTTTGGACATGTAGTCAGGAGAGACCAATCCCTGGAGAAGGACAACATGTTTGGGAGAGTGGCAGGTCAATGCAAAAAAGGGAAACCCTCCACCGGATGGATTGACACAGTGCCTGCAACGATGGGCTTAAACATAAATAAGATGGTGTGCCTGGCACAGAATCGGGAAGTGTTTCGATTTGCTGTACATAGGGGTCGCTATGAGTTGGACTTGGCTGGATGGTACCTAACAACAAAAACAACAAATGGATATTGAGAAGGGACTCTTGCTTTAGGTTCACCACAAGGATAAATATTACTAATAAGTATCTAACATATTTTATCTAATGATTCATTAAATTCATTCATTTGCTTATTTATTCAATAAATGTCAAAGGTGGCTAATTTAAATCTGTGGACAATTGTGCTACAGAACATTAATAAGTGTTCTACACAGTTCTGTGGATGAATAAGTTTGAAAAATGCCGGAGAAAGCACTATTAATCTTTTTTTTTAACACTAAGACTTTTTAGAACCTTTAAAACACTGACACACATAGTCAATTTTTAACGAAAGATAAAGGCAGTGATGAATGTTTTCATGGGATGAGGACTGAATTCCTAGCCAGCCTTAGCTTCATAGCATGGCCTAGCAGGCGCAGCACCACGAGACAGCATTCAAACTGCATCTTCCAGGGATTTTATTTTTCCTTTTTCTCATTATAAAATTAACATGTGGCCAGTTAGAAAATACAGAAAAATGTAAAAATGAAAATAAACATTAAGTATACAGACATGGCAGAGAGATAATCAGTGTTAACTTTTTTACTTCGCTGACAGTCTTTGACATCTGCCTCTTCCTTTTCAATTGTGACTCTTTCCAGAGTTAAATAACATGATACGTAAAGTCTTACATGCTGATTTGTCTCTGCAATATTGTGCTCCTCTGATTTTTCTGTGCCACCAAATAATCTCCAAAAACATTATTTCAGTCACTACAATTATATAGTCATTACATTCTGGTGGCACTTTTCTTGTCCTTCCCCGTTTCTCTTTTTAATGCAAATCAGTGGCTCACAGTGTCTGGTACCTTAAGTGCCCTCCTAGGTACTCTGGAGGTACCTTGGCCCTCCTAGGAACTTCTTGGATGGCAGATTATTATTCCAGGTAGTGCTAGGCCTTCTGGTTCAGATACTCCAAGGCCGGAGCATTGCATACAAGTAAATATGACGTGTAACCCTTTCCATACACTTTGTAAGTAGTCATGATAATGAACTTCCTTTGCTTCTGCATGAAGATCCTTTAGATTTACAGTGCGGTATTTTTAGCACCTACAGATGTGGGAAGATAGAAAGCCTCTCTACACCCGCTTCATCAATCCTTGAAATCTCTTACTCTGTGGGGTCAAGTTAATATGCCTCATAGATAACCTGTATTTCTCTTTCTAGATGCTTCTCAATCTTTTGCCTTATAATGTAAAAATACAATCAGTGTCTGATTGTCTTCTAAATAATTTTAAAAATAATTTTAAATAATTTTGTCTGGAGTGTGGGCAGCCTCTGGAGTCTGCATTTCTTGTCTGCCCCCTCGCCTCTAAGTGTCCCCAGTTGTGGGAGGGTTCTTCAGCTGCATCTTTAATTACTTCCTGTGTTCTATGCAGTTTCCTTCTAGAACTTTTTATAATTCTTAGTTTGTATTACTTTCAGTTGTCCTATATACTTAGTATCTCTTTCTTCTGTTTCTCTGTGTGTGTGTGTGTGTGTGTGTGTGTGTGCGTGCGCGCGCGCGTGCGCACGCGTGCAGGTGCAAAGGTTGACTCAAAAGTCATTTTAATTCTGCAATTGTTGTTCTGGCTTCCTTTTTATCTTGCAGAGAGCTCACATCTCGTCCCAGCTCGATGCCATGGCCTCACATCCTCTCCTTTTCATCTTGTCCTCTTGTCCCTTCATCTCAGCTTGTTGGATTTTCCGGCTTTCTTCTCCTGTTTGCCAAAAGCAATGTCTTCTTAAATCAGATTAAGTATGATAAACAGTCTTCTAAGTTCTCTCTGGTTCCTGTTATAAATAATGTTCAGAGGTCACCTCTCCCTCTTGTTCCTTTTCATTTTGGCCACTAAATGGTTTTTATAGGGGTTGTTGTTGTTGTTGTTGTTGTTTGTTTGTTTTACCATTTATCCAAAATTAGGAGAAAATAGCCCAAACCTGGTGTTTGGTGGATTTTCTTTGGCTCACCATTTTTCTCTAAATGTCTGGGTTAAAATGCCAACAAGATCTATGACAGACCTGGGGCTGGATCAGTTGCAAAGCCTGCATCCATGTCTGTGGATTTCCCCAACAGGGGCTTGCCCTCTACCCCTCTGCTGCGCTTCCACCTCTGAACCAAACACCATAAATTCCCCAGCTCCCAGGATGCCAAGTGCTGTCCCCCTTTCTATCTTCCCACCTAAACACCTTAAATGTAGGAACTAGACCTCTCTCCAGAGCTGGGTCTGGGCGGTTTTAAATTGCATCTTAAGCCACACTCAGAGGCTGACAGGAAGAGGGAGCTGGGAAGAAAGAGTCACAGTGTCTCGGCTCCTTTCAAAACCAGCATCCTAGAGCCAGGAGCAGTGGCACACGCCTGTCATACCAGCGGCTCAGGAGGTGGAGGCAGGAGGATCACAAGTTCAAGACCAGAGGTAGTCTGTGTAACTTAGTGAGACCCTGTTTCAAAAAGTAAAAAATGGGCTGGGGGTTCAGTTCAGTGGTCCAGCACTTGCAGAGCATGCAGGCATGAGACCCTGGGTCCGACCCCCAACAGCACAACAAACAAACAAACAAACAAAACCAGCATCCTCACGGGCTGCTTGGCCGTCCTACTCCTATGGAACTGTATGTCACTTCTGATATTTGGGAACGTTCTAGTTGGCTACGCTTGTCCTCCGGAGGGCCTGTTTACACAGCCTGGGAGATGTATTAACTCAGAATACATCTCTAAAAGGCAGAGTCAGGAAAGACGGTTTGAACAGAAGTGGGCCCTAGAAGCCTGCTCTAGGACAGTCATTACAGGAAAGCTGTCTGCAAGGACACCTCCCAGGCGGGCCTTCGGTGCAAGGAGAGAGTTAAGCAGCCAAGGCAGGGCGGGATTGCAAAGTGTCAGCAAGGGTGGCTTTTGGCTGACCCTGCAGAGGCGGAGCTAGGAGCTGGTTTCCTATGCAAGCACTGGAGGGACATTGGGTGGGAAAGAGGCGGCCTCTTAACCCCAGGCATGCTAGGCTTTGTGCACCTATGGGCAGAGCAGCTCTAGTAGCCTAAGGGCTGCCCAGGGAAGGAGGCAGAGTCACAGATGATAGGAGCTGGACGCAAAAGGCTACCCACATCTCAGGAGGAGAATGCAGAGCAGACGAAGGGATTCGAGAGGAACTGGACAGAGCCCTGCAGGGTCTCCATCTAAACATCGGGTCAGCTCCAGGCCCTCTCTCATCTGCACCCGCTCGCTGCCTCCGGGGACATGATAATCTAATCACAATAGTAGAAAGGTTAATTCTGGCTGCAACCCATTTTTAAAAAGTGATGCTGACATAGAATTTTGTCACTCAAAGCAAAAGACATTTTTTACCTGGTCCTAAACTAACTCTTTTAAGTTGATTGTAGGTCACTAAGGACTATGGCAGGAGAGTAAAATGCGTATTTTGAAACACTGAAGATGTGAATCACTTTCAACATGTCTTCCAATTAAAACATGTTTGTACAAATGATATATTTCAAATGTAATCTGTTTTTATCTTTCTTATATTTTATTAAGCATTTGATTTACCTATGTTGTCGTTATGTACTGTTAAATAGGGTCCAACTCATAGTAACCCTATGTACAATTGAACAAAACACTACTGGACACTGTGCCATGCACATGATCTTTTTATGTTTGAGCCCACTGTTGCAGACACTGTGTTTCTTCTCATTTTGAGTCATGCCACATCAGCAAAAGGAGGTCCCAGGGGCTTTACTCTATTCCTGTCATTAAGGTTCACTCTACTTTGAGGAGGCAACTCTTCCCCAGCCTTTTCTGGAATGGCTTAGAGCCTGGGGGGCTCATTGTCTGGCACTGTATTTGACAGTGCTTCTTTGTTATTCATAGGGTTTTCAGTGGCTAATTGTTTTGGGTGTGGGCTTCTAGGTCGCTCTCCCTAGTCTATCTTAGTCTGGAAGCTCAGCTGAAATCTGTCCACCATGGGTAGCCCTGCTGGTATCTGAGACACTGAATAGTTTTCAGTATCACAGCAACACACAAGCCCCCACAGCACAAGATGGTGGACACGTGGGGGTGGTTTAGCTGTAACAGGTAATACATACTAATGAATTACTATTATTACATGAGTTTTGTAAAAGATGTTAAAAGTATTTCTTCCAATAAACAGAACATTTTGTCATGTAAGCAGTGGTTTATCCATAAACAAAAAACATAAGTGATGGAGTAATGACAGCATGGCAGCCAGGCATGGGCTTGACTGAGGATGAGATGGAAGGGGGTCCCTAGAAGGGAGGGCCGGGAGGAGAAATCCCATCTTAGACTAGAGTGAGGGGACCTCCAGGGCCCTGACACCTCAATGAAGGGGGAACCCAGCTAACAAAAGACTTCACAGTATTCAAATTCCTCCTTCCCCAGGCAGTCATGTTACCTGGCCTTCATCCTGATCCACTTGGGTCAGGATTCCATGTTTAGACTTTGCCTCTCTCGAGATCAAGGAGAAGACTCAGGAGGACAGAGCTACTAAAGAGAGAAGAGGGGAGAAGGGTCATTGAGACAACCTCTATCACCTCCTTGGGAGACTGTTGCTTCGGAAAGAACTTGGTGTTCTGTGCGGTTCTCCAAGGCACTGGTCTATAATCACCAAACTCTATGCCCTATTCACAGCTAGGGGCTGGAGTTTAGTTCAGTTGGTAGCATCCTGCTCTGTACTCTCTGAGGCTGTGGATTCAATCCCTAGCACCACAAAAATGGGAGAAGGACCTGGCCATGCCCTCCTATAACAACAATCCTGAAACAATCAGCCATTGAAAACCTTATGAATAGCAGAGAAGTACCAGCATAGTGCTAGGCATGACATAGTGTGGAGGAGTGTTTTGTTCTCTTATATATTAGGTCACTATGAGTTGGACCCGACTCAACAGCACCCAGTGGTACCTAACAACAACAGCAGCAGCAGCAGCACCTAACAAAAACAACTTTCATAGCTAGCCTGATAATTTGAATTTAGCTCTGATCTCCCATCTAGCCCAAAATAGGCTCTCAATTAATATATGTTGAACTAGTGAATGGTTTTAAACGGAACGTGATCTTTATCTCAGCAGCCCCAGGGCCAAAAACTCTGTTAAGGAGATTATGTTTTCATGAGTTATGAGTGAATGAAGAACAAAAAAATGAAAGGAAAATGTGAATAAACTTTCTTTGAACCTGTGCAATATCTGAGATTTGATGCTTCCATTTATCTCCTCACCCACAATGTACTTTATGTTAATGCTGCCAACTTTCTTCTGAGGGCCTAACCGAATCAGGACCCTTGTTAGCTCAAAACCATCTGTACATTCGCACAGGAATCCAAGCTCTTGGATATGGAGGAAGGTTCCCAGACCACAGGACTCTGTCTTTCTACCACCTCTTCTTCTCCTGCAAGCCACTCTGACCAGATGACTCAGAGTGGCCCGTATTTGTCACTGGCTTTTATAACCCACTTTTTTTGCTGTTAACTTTTCTTTTGTCTAAAAATCCCCAGTCATCTTTCCTTTGTCCAACTTTTAACCCTGGCACAAAGCCTAGCTTAGACTTCCCCTCCTCTATGAACCCTTGCCCTCCTACACATTTGGCAAGAATGGTGCCCCTCCTGGGCCCATGTGTCATGGGCCATGCTTTACTGTGTGGTTGTTTGTATGACTGTGCTTCCCTTTCACTCCTAAGTTCTCTTCAGGAAAGACTGACTATTCTTACTATATCTGCCCTTCAATGTGAGCCTGCACTGACTGCTACTGTTTACAAATTCAAACCCATTTACTGTGCTCAGAGTTTCCTATCATATGATTTGAAAAACCTGGAAAAGGACCTGAAAGTCAGTGGCACTCCTCAAAAGTCAATGGCATTCCTCAATAAATGTCACCTGCATATCTCTCTGCATAGCCTGTTCCAAGGAAATTTGAACTAAGACAGACTTTACAGTTTAACCTGTTTAAAGTCTAGAATGGGAGAAGGATGTGGCAATCCACACCTAAAGCAATCCTGAAACAACTGAAAAGCAGCCTTTGAAAACCCGAAGAGGGTCACTATGAGTTGGACTTGACTTGATGGCACCTAACAGCAGTAGCAGCAAAATCTAGAAACTGGAAATGTTAAGATATAGAAAAATTTGTGTGAGGTATACTTTAGTAACTTGGAAATAAGTTATATTCTTTCATGTTTTCTAAGAAATTATGTGTGAAATATTACACAGATATTAATGTATTTAATGCTCCCAACAACCCTATGAAGCTGATAGTATTCTCTACTGGCCATCCCTGCAGATGAAAGACAGAGGTGTAGAGGAGCCTACCCCTGGCCCTCTCAAGGTAAGGCAAGGTTTGTGACTTGGGGGACTTTAACAGCGTTGAGCTTCTACCTTTTACTATTTTCCCATAGAGCACAGAGCTCTAGGGAACCGAACAGGCAAACTGAACAGACATATCTTGCATTTCCACTTGGTGCTATGATCTCTTAGAAAGCAACAAAACCTATTGCAATGATGCATTTTTTTTTTCTTTTCATCAGTCAATATCCCACAAAAGTTGTAAGGAAGGAAAATTTAAAAGAAAAGCCATCAGAATGGCCCCACTTTTTGCTTAGAGATGACAACTCATGAGTTCTATTACCAATTAACTTTATTCTTGGTGTGCTTTAAAGAGAAATATAACCTTCCCTCTGTACACTTCTGGGATTACAGAAACCAAATGAAAGGAAGACCAGGCCATTTTCACAGCTGTGCTGCAGGGAAGATTCCTGAGTCCAAAGACTACTTTCATTAAAGGTACACTTCTATTTATTTTTTAAAATTTGTTCCCTGACTATGGATGAAGAGTTCAGACAAGGAGAATGTGAGCGTTTAGATCATACAGCAAACATCATAAGGCTCTGGAATAATAACTACAGCTTTCATAATGGGCCCAGATGTAAAAAACTAAGACCACATGGTCCCGAGGGCTGAAATGCATTCTCTTCATGTCATTTTTAAGAGACTTGCCACCAACTCCAACAAAGTCAACATTCCTCCCACCGCTAAAGCCATCATTTGCTGCACTAAGAGGTTTTCAGTTTCAATCTCACTATTCAGAATTCCAGCCTACAGCTGTAGCTCTGTGACATCCCATCCTGTCAGATGTCAAAAGCTAAGCAGGATCAGGCCTGGTTAGTACTTGGATGGGAATACCAGGTGCTATAGGCTTGGGAGACAGACCCAACAACCCACTCCCAGCAAACAATCAACCATTGAAAACCCTATAAATAGCAGAGAAGCACTAACAATACTGTTTCACCTGTTGTACATAGGGTTGTTATGAGTGGGCACCTAACAACAACAACAATTCAGAATTCTATCAATTAACCCTTGAAAGGTACTATCAACCAAAACCTGGTGTTCAAATATACAAGCAAATCAGTCGGGCAATGTTTCATTTTTAAAATTGTGTGTAGCTTTGAACCACTTTTATTTGTGGACATTACAACTATGTCTCATCAAACAAACCAAGATTCAGGTTAGCAGGTACTGGGTCTATAGCAATGAAGAGAACTAAAAGCTTTCAACCTTTCCCAGGAGCAAAGAGTCTCCATTCACAAGATAAAGTGATAATGATAAAATGGTGAGAATTCTTTTCATTTTCTGTTGAAATACTGAATGTTTCTAGAAAAAGAAAGAAAGAAATTTGGATACTTCTTCACATTTAAGTTGTCAAAGTACCTTTTAAGTTTTTGACACAGCAAAAGGTATTCTTTTTTTGCCCCAATCTCTCCCACATTAATCCTTTCATGTTTTCATAAGAGGCAAACACATTTTCTGCAACAAAAACTCATCACTTATAAACTACTGAATTTACAACAAATACACAGGTGAAACTGTATATACAATTGAACCTGATTGTTTTCTTTATATCTACACTACCTTCATCATTTTTAAAAGATTCCATCCAAAACTTCCAGGAATTTCAGATTTGTTAATCTGGCAAGACCTATCCTTGTTCCTGTGGCTGGAAGCATAAGCTAATTTAAGGATTTACAACTATTTTGTTATATGTTATTGCTCTCTTGACACATTCACCTACAATCCACAATTCTCTTTCCCCCAAATTGCCTGATCATCCTCCTAGGATATTATGTGTTAAACTAAAAATAAGTCATCTCTTTAACACAGTGAGAAAAGAAACAATAGGGATCAGAAGATCTGGATGCAGCAAGAGGGTAAGAAAGAACTCGCCTATCGGGGCTGAACCCACAGCAGCCCAGCAAACAGCAGGAAGGAGAGATGGAAACAGAAACCTGGTATCAAAGCAGAAGCAGAGCAGAAACACAGCCTGGACATGGCTGATCCTGAGCTGTACAGCAAGCTGGGGCTTGAGCTTGAGAAGGGCTCTGGGCTTCACAACATAAAAGGTTGAGCTATACTGGGAGGGGGGCATCTTGAGAAGGTCACAGCCAGGCTTGCCGCCTTCGCAACATAAATCCCTACATCCCATGGCAAGTATTGCCACATTGTCACAGTCAGGGTCTCCTTGTGGCCTAGTGTGGCCTGGGTGACACGCCACTGAAGACAGTTCATTAGAAAATAAACACAGGTGGCTTGGGTGGGAGACATGGAAGTGAGCAGAATTCACTCTCCCCTGGAGACTGGCAGCTGCAATACAGAGCCAGCACTCAGGAGGCCCAGGCAGGAAGATCCAGGGTTTGAGACCCCGTCTCAAATGGAAAAGTCATTAAAAAAATCCTAGGGGCTTGGGTGGCTGAGTAAGTGGGGTTGAAAGACTGAGAAGGTACTTGGGGTAGCCAGCAGGGACTGAGCCTCAGAAAACCACAGTCACCAGCAGGGAGAGCATGGGACACACAGCTTCCCCACCACCCAGGACAGTTTGTCACTCCAGTGAGCAGAGACTGAACGTCCACTTTGGCCCACACAGCCATGTCAGTGGGGAAAATCAATCTTCCTTCCTTCCTTCCTTTCTTTGTCTCTCTCTAATAAAGGCAAAGCCATCAGAGTAAGAGACTTCTTAGCAGAAACTCTGAAGACCAACAGAGCATGGAATGATATATTTCCATCCCTGAAACAAAGTAACTAGCAACCTATATTGCAATATTCAGCCACGTTATCCTAAATTGCAGGAGACATAAAGTCCTTCCAAGATGAAGACTAAAGGAATCCATGGCCACTATGCCAGCCCTATAGAAGATGCTTAAAGGAATCCTACACGTGGAAGAGGAGGATAAACACAACCATAAGACAAGAAAAAAATAAATCTTTCTAGGAAAATAGATAAGCCAATGGGAATTAGGAAAGAGTCCAAAGTGAGAACAACAAAATGAAAGGAATTAGTGCATACCTTCCAATTACAAACCTGAATGTAAAGGTTCTTCATCCTCCAATTAAGAAAAATAGACTGGATGATCGCATGTTAAAAAATTCAACTATTCATTTTCTGCACGAAACACATCTCTCTGGCAAAGACATACACAGATTGAAAGTAGGATGAAAATAATATTCCAAACAAGCGGAATCCAGAAGCAATCAAGGACCATAACACACATGTCCAACAAAGTAGATTTCAAGGCAAAGTTAGTTAGAAGAGGCAAAGAAGGGGGGCAGCATATTGGTAAAATGAACAATATAGAAAGAAGAAATAACTAATGCAAATATATATGCACCAAACCTTGGTATACCCCATTTCATAAAATAACCCCCACTAGACATAAAGGGACAGAAAGACCCCAAAACAAAAATAGTGGGTAGCTTCAATACTGCACCCTCATCACAGTACATGGTTATCCAGACAAAAAATAAACTATAGAGTTAAACTAAACTATAGGTCTAATGGACTTAACAGACATCTACAGAATAGTTCATGTAACAGTTGCAGAATAGACATTTTTCAGCAGCTTGGGGAACTTTCTCTGAAATAGACAGCTGAGGCCATAAAGCAAATTTTAACAAATACAAAACACTAAAGGAGTTTCTTGCATCTTACCAGATCATAATACAATGAAGCTAGAAATCAATAGCAAGGGAAGCTATAGAAATTGAGCAAGCCCATGGAGAACAAGTGAAACTCTTAATGGGGAAATTAAAAAATTGCTAAAATCAAATGAGAATATAAATACAACATATCAGAATCAGCAGGACACAAGAAAGCCAGTTCCTATCACTATGAGAACCTGTGTTAAAAAATCAGAGAGATCTTCCAGAAAGAACCTAATGATGCTCCTCAAGGTCTTTGAAAAACAAGACCAAGCCAAACCCAATCCAGAAGTAAAGGAATAATAAAGATCAGATTTGAAATGAACAAAATAGTCAAAAAGAACACAAAGGCTCAATGAAACAAGTAGTTGCTTCTTTGAAGAGATTAACAAGATTAAGAAATCCTTAAACCAACCAGAGACAGAGAGAAAGACACAGAGAGAAGAACTAAATGAACAGAATTAGAAAGAAGAGAATATTACAGCAGACTCCACTGATATACACAAGGTCATTAGAGATTATTTTGAAAACTTATACTCTAATAAGTAGGGAAATCTAGAAGAAATGTTTAAATTTCTAGATTTATGACCTATCAAAATTAGACCAAAAGGATATTAAAATATAAACAGATCAATAGCAAGTAATAAGGATAATGCAGTAATAAGATGTGTCCAAACAAAGAAAGGCCCAGGACCAGACAGATTCACTGCTGAATTTTATCAGACATTTAAAGAAGAACTAATATCAACTCTCCTCAAAATATTGCAGGAAATAGAAAGGGAAAGAATGCTTCCAACCTCATTCTATGAAGCTAGTGTTATCAAAAAATCCTCAAATGCTAGCTAAGGACACAATCAAAAAAGAAAACTAGAGACCAATTTCCTTGATAATCACAATGCAAAAATCCTCAACAAAATATTTGCAAGCCAAATTCAACAACACATTAAAGAGATCACACACCACAATCAAGTTCAATAAATGTCATAAAGCATACACTGTAAACAGAATCAAGTAATAAAATCATGATCATCTTAATAGATGTGGAAAAGGCATTTGAAAAAACTCAATGCCTGTTCATGATAGAAGCCCTGAAGAAACCAGGTGAAGAAAAAAGATACATCAAGTTAATAAGGGTGATATATTTGACAAACCCATAGCCAACACCATACTGATCAAGGAAAGACTAACTAAATAACTAACTAACTAACTAAATAAATAAATAAATAAAACATAGAATCCCATCAAATTTAAAAAGCTTCTATAGCAAAGGAAACAATAGAGTGAACAGACAGCCTATAGAATGGGAGAAAATCTTTGCCACCTACTCATCTGACAGAGGATGAATATACTGGATATATAAAAACTCAATTTAATACCAAAACAACAAGGTATCTAATCAATAAATGGACAAATGAAATGACCAGATGTTCCTCCAAACAAGTACAAATAGCTAATAAATACATGAACAAAAACAACAACAAAAAACCCTATTCAACATCTTCAACCATAAAGAAAATGAAAATCAAAACTACATTGAGATTCCATCTCATCCCAGTCAGAATGGCTATCATCAAGAAAGCAACAAACGGTAGTGAGGATGTAGAAGGGAAAGGAACCCTTATACACAGCTGGTTGGAACATAAATCACTGCAGCTGCTCTTGAAATCTGTATAAAGTTTCCTAATAAACTAAAACCAGAGCTACCCTATGACCCAAGGAGACCACTCCTGGTTATACACTCAAAAGAGTCAAAGTCAGCTGGCAACAGAGATACCTGCAGTCTCATGCTTATCAAAGCACTACTCACCACAGCCAAATTATGAAATCACCCTAGGTGTCCATCAACAGATGCATGGATAAGGAAATACACAATGTAGTCATAAAGAACAAAA
Organism: Pedetes capensis; assembly: GCA_007922755.1. Classification (NCBI taxonomy): domain Eukaryota; kingdom Metazoa; phylum Chordata; class Mammalia; order Rodentia; family Pedetidae; genus Pedetes; species Pedetes capensis. Next base: position 106,881 of record VMDO01003213.1, read on the forward strand.
TCATGTCATTTGTAGGAAAACTGATAGAGCAAGAGATCAGCATGTTAAATGAAAGAAGACAGACACATGAAGACAAGTATTGCATGATTTTTTTTTCCATTGGAACTGATGGAAATAAAAAGACATGAAAATAGAAGGGGGTACTATTAGGAAAGCAGAAAAGGATCAGAGAGAGGGGAAGAGAGCAGAAGAAAGGGCAAGAGGGGGTTAAATATGATTAAAGTATATTATATGCATGTATGAAATAGCAAATAAAAACTGTTTCTTTGTACCATTTATGCCATTAAGTTTATGCTAATAAGAAATGTCCCCCACACATCTGTCTGTTTGCCGCACTGTGGAGGCTTGTGTGTTGCAATGCGGCTGAAAGCTGTGCCACTGGTACCTCAGATATGAGCAAGGTTGCCCATGGTGGACAGGTTTTCAGCTGAGCTTCCAGACTAAGACAGACTAGGGAGGAGGCACCGGCAAACCAATCCCGAAACAACTAGCCACTGAAAACCCTATGAATAGCAAAGAAACACTGTCACATATAGTGCTGGAAAATGAGGCCCCCGGTTGGAAGGCACTCAAAAGACTACTGGGGAAGAGTTGCCTCCTCAAAGTAGAGTCTACCGTGATGATAGAAATGGAGTAAAGCCCCAAGGACCTCCATTTGCTGATGGGCACAACTTAAAATGAGGAGAAACAACTGTAAACATCCATTAATAATTGGAACATGGAATGTATGTAGTATGAATCTAGGAAAATTAGAAATCGTTAAAAGAGAAATGGATGGAGCGCATAAACATTGACATTCTAGGCATCAGTGAGCTAAAATGGACTGGCATAGGCCATTTTGAGTCAGACAATCACATGGTCTACTATGCTGGGAATGATAAACTAAAGAGAAATGGGGTTGCACTCATCATCAAAAAAGACATTTCAAGATCTGTCATGAAATACAATGTTGTCAGTGATAGAATAATATCCATATATCTTCAAGGGAGGCCAGTTAATATGACTATTATTCAAATTTATGTACCCACCACTAAGGTCACAAATGAAGAAAGGGAAGACTTCTATCAGCTTCTGCAATCTGAAATAGATCAAACATGCAATCAAGACATACTGATCATCACTGGTGACTGGAATGCAGAGGTTGGAAACAAAGAAGAAGGCTCAGTAGTTGGAAAATATGGACTTGGTGACAGAAACAAAGCTGGAGATCACATGATAGAATTTTGTCAGACCAATGACTTTTTCATTGCAAAGACATTTTTTCAACATCATAAACGGAGACTATACACATGGACTTTACCAGATGGAACATGCAGGAATCAAATTGACTACATATGTGGAACGAGATGATGGAAAAGCTCTGTACAAAATGTCGAAACAAGACCAGGTGCTGACTATGGATCAGACCATCAAT
>VMDO01003213.1:108394-148352 GCA_007922755.1 Pedetes capensis
TTCAAACTGAAGCTGAAGAAAATTAGAACAAGTATACGAGAGCCACGGTATGACCTTGAGTATATCCCACCTGAGTTCAGAGACCACCTCAAAAATAGGTTTAATGCATTAGACACAAATGATAGGAGACCAGAAGAGTTGTGGCATGACATAAAAGATACCATTCAAGAAGGAAGCAAAAAGTTCTTAAAAAGACAAGGAAAAAAGAAAAGACCAAATTACATTTCAAAAGAGACCCTGGACCTTGCCCTTGAACATCGAGCAGCTAAAGCAAAAGGAGGACATGATGAAGTTAAGGATCTAAACAGAAGATTTGAGAAGGCAGCTTGAGAAGACAAAAACAAATATTATAATGACATGTGCAAGGAGCTGGAGGCAGAAAACCAAAATGAAAGAACATGCTCTGTGTTTCTCAAGCTTAAGGAAGTGAAGAAAAAATTCAAGCCTTGAGTGGCAATAATGAAAGATTCTACAGGGAAAATATTAAGTGATGCAGGAAACATCAAAAGAAGGTGGGAAGAATACACAGAGTCATTATACAAGAATGAATTGGTAGATGACCAACCATTCCAAGAGGTTGCATATGAAGAGGAACCAATGGTGTTGAAGGACGAAGTGGAAGCTGCCTTGAAAGAACTGGTGAAACACAAGGCTCCAGGAATGGATGGGATACCAATAGAGATCTTTCAACAAACAGATGCAGCACTGGAGGTATTAACGTGTTTATGCCAACAGATTCGGAAAACAGCTACTTGGCCAACTGACTGGAAGAGATCCATATTTGTGCCTATTCCCAAAAAAGGGGATCCAAATGAATGTGCAAACTATTGGACAATATCTTTAATATCACACACCAGCAAAATTCTACTAAAGATCATTCAGAAGCGACTGCAGCATTATATAGACAGGGAATTAACGGAAAATCAAGCAGGATTCAGAAGAGGGTGGGGAACCAGAGACATCATTGCTGATGTCAGGTGGATATTAGCTGAAAGCAGAGAATATCAGAAAGATGTCTATCTGTGTTTTATTGACTATGCAAAGGCATTTGATTGTGTGGGTCATAACAAATTATGTATAACACTTCAGAAAACGGGAATACCAGAACACCTAATTGTGCTCATGAGAAATCTGTACATGAACCAGGAGGCAGTTGTTCGAACAGAACAAGGAAACACTGAGTGGTTTAAAGTTGAGAAAGGTGTGCGTCAGGGTTGTATACTTTCACCTTATCTCTTCAATTTATACGCTGAGCAAATAATCCGCGAAGCTGGACTTTATGAGAAGAACATGGCATCAAGATTGGAGGAATACTCATTAACAACCTGCGTTATGCAGATGACACCACTTTGCTTGCTGAAAATGAAGAGGATTTAAAACATTTATTGATGAAGATCAAAGATCATAGCCTTCAATATGGGTTGCGACTAATCATCAACAAAACAAAAATCCTTACCACTGGGTCAGCATGCAACTTCACAATAAATGGAGAAAAGATTGAGGTTGTCCAAGATTTTGCTTTGCTTGGCTCTATAATCAACACCTGTGGAAGCAGCAGTCAAGAAATCAAAAGACGCATTGCTCTAGGAAAACCTGTGGCAAAAGATCTCTTTGTTGTTGTTGTTGTTAGGTGCTGTCGAGTCATGTCTGACTCATAGCAACCCTCATAGTGTTTTCAATGGCAGATTGTCTTGGGATTGCCTTGGGAGTGGGTTGCCCCATCCTTCTCCCATTTTTGCGGTGCTGGGAATCAAACTTGGGACCTCAGAGACTGCAGAGCGGCGCTTTACCAACTGAGCTAAATCCCTGCCCTCAAAGATCTGTTTAGAGTATTGAAAAGCAAAGATGTCACATGGAAGACAAAGGTGCATTTGACTCATGCCAAAGTATTTTCAGTCACATCATATGGTTGTGAAAGCTGGACATTGAACAAGGGAGACAGAAAAAGAACTGATGTTTTTGAATTGTGGTGCTAGAGATGTCTATTGAATATACCATGGACTGCCAAAAGAAGTGCAACTTCTTCTGTCCTAGAAGAAGTGCAACCAGAGTGCTCCTTGGAAGCAAGAATGGCCAGATTGTGTCTTACGTATTTGGACAAGTAGTCAGGAGAGATCAATCCCTGGAGAAGGACATCATGTTTGGGAGAGTGGCAGGTCAACAAAAAACAGGAAAACCCTCCACCAGATGGATTGACACAGTGTCTGCAACAATGGGCTTTAACATACATAAGACCATTTGCCTGTCACAGAATTGGCAAGTGTTTCGATCTGCTGTATATAGGGTCGCTATGAGTCGGACTCGATGTGATGGCACCTAATAACACCAATAACAATAAGAAATGTTTAAAAATATTTATTTGGTTTACTTATATTCTAAAGGACATATATCAGTGTGTCAAAAACATGTGTATACATTTTAAGAAATGTTATGTGTGGGTTACTTTTAGAAGTTGCATTGAATTTTGATGGTACCACTTTGAACACCTCTTGCAACTGCAGAAGTCAAATGTGAGTGTATTCATCACTTGTTGTCAGTATATATGGAGTATTACCATTTTAATACTTAAAATGTAAATACATTTTTGGCACACTCTATGTATATAGATAGAAAGATATAAAATATTTATATGTGGACATATATATGTAAAATATTATTGTTGTTTTTATTGTTAGGTGCCATTGAGTTGGTATCCGACTCATAGCGACCCTCATAGGGTTTTCAACGGCTGACTGTTTCGGGATTGCCTTGGGAGTGGATTGCCAGGTCCTTCTCCCATTTTGGGGGTTGCTGGGAATTGAACTCGAGACCTCAGAGACTGCAGCGCAGCGCTCTACCAACTGAGCTAAATCCCAGCCCCTATGTAAAATGTTAGTGTGGTTAGTTAAACCAAAATGTTTATTTTTAAAATATTTACTATGATTTACTTTTTCATTTGACAGTAGGATACTGAAATCAGAAACATGAAATTTTATTTTTCCACATCAGAGAATGATTTTAAGCAAGCTATTTAGCTTCATTATGCATCCTGTTCTGACATTATTATCCATTTTTCCTAGCCTCAAGAGAGTACAGGAGTGTTAAATAAATTATCTTTAGAAAGGATTAGATAATAAAATACTGTTTCTCAATACTAAACCCAATTTCTTTATATTATTTTCCCAATCTGAAACCAAATATAAATGTAGTCAGTTTTCTTAAAGACTAAGTCCTGATCCCAAAACCTCCAACAATTATTCATGTTTAACTGCAGTCAGTAAAATAGCTTCATGTATAAGAAATAAAAATACAATTCTAGAACTGTGACTATAATCTAGTGCAGCCATGTTTGAAACTATCATCAATGTTTTTCAAAGAAAGGAGTAACAGAAATTCATGGAGAAATAACAACAGATCAAAATGTTGAGAGTGCCACATGCTTTCATTACATTTGCATTTCCACTAAAGGGAAGGAGAGCTGTCACCTTTACTATAAAATGTGAAACACAGAATAATGGACAATTTATAAGGAAGCTCACATTTTGCCTGGAATTTCACATTGCATTTATCCTCAGACTTTCTTAATAATAATTGTAAAAAAAGAAATCCTCAACCCAAAAGGTGATCAGCTGGGGGCGTTGGCACACTCCTATAACCCCAGCAACTAGGGAGGCTGAGGCAGGAGGATCGCAAGTTTGAAGCCAGAGGCAGCCTGCACAACTTAGTGAGACCCTGTCTCAAAAAATTAAAAAGGTGCTGAGGGTACAGCTCAGTGTGGAATACATGTCTGATATGCATGAGGCCCTGGGTTCAACCTCCCAGTACTGTAAAAAAACAAAAACAAGTGATCAGAGCCAAAACAACATGAAGGGTTGTGTCCATGCTCTGGTTTTCATACCTCCATGATGTTTGTCCAGAGAGTGTCCTTCTCCTTCCCCTTTCTGTCTGCCTGTCAACGCTTAAATCCTAATTCTGCCATGGTACTCCTAGGGAGAAGAGACTGTCCATGCACTCGTACTGCCAGCCCTCACTGCCAACCAATCACGCTTTTCCTTCACTGATGTATAAGTATCACTGGGCAAATGTAGCAGAGACCTTGGTGAGCACCACTTGTCCATGACCTACCCTCGATTCCCAGTCTCTAATGCACTTAGGCTAAGGCTCTTGAATCCTTCCTTCCTAAAGAATGAGGAAAGTGATGTGTGTTGTTTCTAGGACTAAAATGATAAATTGCCTCTGATATCCCCTGATGCTCTTTTCCCCTAGTTTCTGCAAACCTGGAAGACATTTGCTGAAATGTGTAGAGCTGCCAGATAAAATATGGAACTCTCAGATAAGCAGCAAATGATTTTAGTGTAAGCATGTCCCAAATACTGCATAGGATATATTTGTTCTAAGACTTAATATCACACAAAATTACCATGTTATAAAGTCATATTGCTATATACTACTATACCCTATTACATACTATATTATATATTTATACTGTATGCTAAATTAGCATGCTATACTATTTGTATACTAAAAACATTATTATTATGCTGATTTTTTCTAAAATGTTGAACTTCAAATAAATATCAAACACTTTTTATTACAAGTTGGTTCAAATATTTCATAGGATATACTTCTACTAAAACAATGTGTCTATCTGACATTCAAATTTATTTTATATATGTATATAATACACATATATGTGTGTGTGTGTATATATATATATGTTCTTGTTAGGTACCATCGAGTCAGTATCCAACTCATAGTGACCCTATATACAACAGGCAAAATGCTCTTGTCAGTGCTCCTTTGCTGTTCCTAGGGTTTTCAATGGTGGGTTGATTTTTGGGAGTGGGTTGCTGGGTCCATCTCCCAAGCCTACAGTATCTGGTGTTCCCACACGGTCTCCCATCCACGAACTAACCAGGCCCAACCCTGCAAGATCTGACAGGATTGGATGCCACAGGGCTATGGCTGCAGGCATATATATATATATATATATATATATATATATATATATATACACACATATATATATACACATATATATATTTGCAGTACTTGGTGTTTGAACTCAGGGGCTCCCACATACTTTGCAAGTGCTCTACCTTGGGCTGCATCGCCAGCCCATTTTATTATTATTTTTTATTTTGAGTCAGAGTGTCACTGAGTTCAGCAAGCTGCCTCTGGCTTCTAACTCATAATCATCGTGACTTTGCCTCCTGAGTCACTGGGATTATAGGCAGGAGCCACTGTACCAGGCTGGACATTCAAATTTAATTGAGCACCCTTTGTTTGTTTTCTTAATCTATGAAGTCCTATGGAACGCAGCGTCTCACAGTGGAGAAGGCCTTCATCTCTGACTTATGAGAGGGAAGACAGCATTTTGTGCTGGTGACAAATAAATGTTTCTTGAGCTTAATTTCACTGAGGTTACCGAAAAGGTAACTCAGCCATGCCCACCATATCCTAACTCATCCAGAGGCAATGGGATATAAAGTTGGAAAGGATGGAGCAGACCAAACATTTGAATGCTTCAGCTGGCCCAGTAGAGGTTTGGACTTTACTCTGGAACAAAGGGGAAGCAGTGAGTGTTTGGGGGTTAGGAACCAACACCATCAGACTAATTTTGCTTTCTCTTTGGTTGCTTGGGAGTTTTATGCCAAAGAATAAAAGGGCAAGGAGCAGCGCATAATAAGCAAGAGACCAAGCAACTGGGATATAATACTGCCAGCTGTCAGGGAGCTCATTTGTTGGGTCAGGTAAAATTGGAAACATGATTTTACTACTCGAAGTCCACGAACTGTATATTAGTTGTTTTGTTTTGTTTACTTTTCCTTTGCGGCCCAGCACAGCTGCCAGGCTTCTTAAGCACTTCAAACTGTCCTGCTTAATTCAAAACCTTTTCCTGGTTAATTTTTAAGGTTTGGTCCAACTCTATTCCTTTTCTTTGGTTTTTCTCTGAGCCCAAAGTGGCCAGGAATAAAGGATCAAATGCATTCATTTGTCTGAAGATTCTTCTTCAACACCAGGAGCCAATTTATTCTTTATCCCTAAACGAATTCCAGATGTCACTGAGAGACACCAAGTAGGTATAAATATTGACAGTGGGAAAAGGAGAACAAAGAAAAAATGAGAAGGAAAACAATGAAAGGAAGGAAAGAAAAGCAACTTGGGAGGCAGAAGCAGGAGGGTCACAGGTTTGATGCCAGAGCAGTCTGTGTAACTTAGTGAGATCCTGTTTCAAGACTAAAACAATGGGTTAGGGGTGCGGCTCAGTGGTAGAGCACCATTCTGCACATTCTGAAGAACGAGGTTTGATCCCTAGCACTACAAAAATGGGAGAAGGACGTGGCAATCCACTTGAAACAATCAGCCATTGAAAACCCTATGAGGGTCACTATGACAGCACCTCACAACAACAGTTCTCATTCTCTCTCCCTCTCCCTCTCTCTATATAGATCACAATCAGGCAGCACCAACAACATATTAAGTGCTAAATAAAGACTTTTTAAAGTTATTATTTCTTTGTCAGGGTAGAACTTCTTTCCTTTCAATACCTAGCATGACAGGAGAAATTTGAAAGAGAGTGACAGAAGAATTGACACCAAGAACGGTATTGTGCAGTGTAACAGAAAGACTGGAGAGGGGTGGATGCCCCCGAGGGATGTCACAGCCCAGCAAGCTTTCCCCACAATCCTGACATACTTCATCCCTAGCCTGCAGCACTATGTTGGATAAACAAATGTGTGAAAGAAGGCCTCCTCTTAGAGAGACCAAAGAATATCTCAATGGCAGTGACTACAATAGCAAAGAGAGAAAGAAGAATTCAACACTTTTCCTTTCCTTTCAGACAAGGTGAGAGAAGCTGACTCACATGGGAATGTTAAAAATAGCTCCACCAATGCTTTGTAGGGAGCTGGCACAACCATGGCTCTCTTCAGACCGAAGCTGAAATGTGTGCTTCTCTGAGATCCTGACTCTGCCTGTGAAAACTGAATGAACAGTCTGTAAGGGTATTTGTGTCTGCAGCCACAGAACCCAGGCATCACATCCTGCCTAGTTAGGCCTAGTTGGGCCTAGTTAGTCTTTGGATGGGAGATTGTCTGGGAAAAATGGGTGCTGTAGGCTTGGGAGAAGGACCTGGCAACCCATTCCCAAATACAATAAGCCATCAAGAATCCTATGAATAGAAGAGAAGCACTGACATAGGGCTGGGCGCGGCATAGTGTTGGGTACTGTTTTGTTTTGCTGTACACAGGGTCGCTGTGAGTGGGACCTGACTCCACAGTACCTCACATCAACAATAGCAAGGGTATTGATAGATCTATGAGATGTTTTAAGATTTTATTGAGAGGATCTGCTCCATCAGAACTGAATAATCTTTTCAGTGCTCCACTTTTTTTTCCCCAAAGACAAATCTTTGCTACTTTTTATTCTGGTTATAAAAGAAATATACTATTCACAAAAACATCACAGAGTATCAATAAAATAAAACTACTTTAAAAATTATAACCTAGAGACAATCATCAAAGCAGAATAATACCATATATGTTCCAGTTTTTTTCCTGATCACCTACATATTATGGATAAATGTATCCTGTTGTATGAATATCCTGTTGTAGTATGTATGTATGTAGTATGTATGTAGTATCCTGTTGTATGAATAAATCACAATATACACATAATTTATTTCTTATTGAGTAGCTTTTAGTTTGTTTCTCCTTCATTAAGATCATAGATAATGTTAGAACAAATATGCTTATAGATAATGGCTTTAGGAATTTGCCTAAAGGGTCCCTTAGAATAAATGACAAGAAATGAAATTTCAGAGTCAAAGACTAGGAACTTCCACAAAGTCTTTCGAGATGGCTGTAATATTGCCTACCCAATGCACTACCCCACTTTCACCTAGATGTACAGGCAGGTGTTAGTATCCCATATCCATGGACAACTTCTATCTATTGCCTGTTTTCATAGATGAAATTTGATTGTAACATAGCCACATCATTGTTATACATATTGTCCATGGCTATTTCTGGGATACAATGCAAAATGAGTTGTTTCACTAGAGATTGTATGGCCTGCAAAATGGAAATAATCACTGTTTAAACCTTCACAGAAAATATTTTGGCATATTAATATAGAATATTCCTTTACCATAATGGGCTACCTTTAAATACACACACACACACACACACACACACACACACACACACACAGAGAGAGAGAGAGAGAGAGAGAGAGAGAGAGATGTTTTCTCCCTTTCTTTTTCTAACCTGAGAATATTCTCTTCAGTGGAGCTGAGTAATTCAAGTGCACTCAAAATCATATACAAAATCATAAATACTTGGCGTTACCACTTTGTGTTATATATAATTGAAATTCTGAGAATATGACTGAGGTCTATAATTACTGCTGTACTCAACTCAAGTATTTGGACCCTTAACTTATTGATCTTTCTGCTACATGAAAATGCTTCCAGAGAGATTTTCCAATCAGAAAATACCCAGGTGAGATTCTGGGTTGGTGTTTTATCTGTTAAACACCCAATCTATAGGATGTTCAAGATTTCAGGAACCAACTCAATTTCCTTTTATTTATTTGTAGATATGGGTTGTCAAATCATATGTGATTGCTTTCAAAACCCTTTTTTCACAACAGTCTAAACTGTTTAAGGACTGTGGAGCATTTGTGGATTTGCTGGTCTTTTTTCTTTCTTTTTTTTTTTTTTGTCTTACTTCAAATCAAGTTCAGAAACAGTAAACCTTTACCACTGGGTACATGTATAAGGACCTGGGTTAATCTTCTGATAGTAATGCTTAGTCCTCACCCTGAGCAGGACAGACATGACTCTTAAGAGGTTCCAGAGACACGTGGCTTTGTCCCATTTCTTCTCTCCCCACATATGCTGACATCCTTCCTCTGCCTACTTTCTGGAAACTTCCCCTCATTCAAAGAAGTGACACCAATGCAGTGGATTCCTTCCCACTACAAACATAATGAGGTCTCATCATTTCTCTTCAACTTCAGTCATGTAAAAAATATCCTGATTGCTTCTACAAAATTCCATGGACTATTAAGTTTTACTTTTGCCAAGGATGAGGAAAAGTGTTTTGCAGATTACTTAAGAGATTCCCTGATCCTTTTATGAACAGCAAGAAAAGAAATGGGTGTTTCACATATGTGTCCCTGAGTGATGGTGACCTTTTAAAAAAAGGAGAATTATTTAAATTTTACAACTGTCACCTAACCTAGAAATGGTTCAGCATTTATCAGGAGAAGAGTATTTAACAGAGAAAAACTGTCACTTCCCTTGCTATTTAAAAACTGAGACTCTTAGTATTTGATTTGGTGCAAAGTGTACAAACTGATTGTTAAGGTAAGAGACAGAAAATGGGCAAAGGAAATATAATAAAATGAAAAGATATCATTTTATACTTATGTGTTTTAAGTAAAAGGACAGTTCTTGTCTTCAGACATGCTATTAACTTCACCCAATAATCATTTATTATTTACTCAGAGATATCTACTGGGAGACCACCAGGACCCAGAATGTTCCAGATCCTGGGATGCTCAGTAGTAAATAGATGAAGTGGGGAAGAGAAGAAGTAAGGAACCAAGTTAGGAGGCAGCTACAACATCCCAAGTAAGAGCCCAGGGTATGTGGACTAGGGTTGCCATGTATATTTTGAAAGTAAGGCCAGGAGGTTTTGCTGATGTTCTACACTGTTGGTTGTTGTTGGATGCCATCGAGTCAGATCCAACTCGTAGCAACACTATGCACAACAGAACAAAATACTCTGTGACACTGTGCCATGCCCATGATCTCTTTACGTTTGAGCCCAATGTTATAGTTATTATGTTTCTTCTCATTTCAAGTTGTGCCACATGAACAAAAAGAGGTTCCAGGGGCTTTACTCCATTCTCATCAATAAGGTTGACTCTACTTTGAAGAGGCAACTCCTCCCCATTCATCTCTTGATGTCTTCCAGTCTGGGAGGCTCATTTTCTGGCACTCTATCTGATAGTTCTTCTCTGTTATTTATAGGGTTTTCAATGGTTAATTGTTTCAGGGGTGGGCCGCTGGTCCTTCTCCCTAGTCTGTCTTAGTCTGGAAGCTCAGCTGAAACCTGTCCACCATGGGTGACCTTTCTGGTGTCTGAAATACCAGTGGCATAGCTTTCAGCATCACAGCAACATGCAAGCTCCCACGGCACAACAAAAGGAAAGACGTGGGGATCTGCACCATGATGGGAATGAAAAGCAGAGAAAGGTTGAGACTTATGTGAAAGGTTGGTCTGATCACCTAGAAAGAAGTGCCTCAAAGACAGGAAACCTTTGAAGAGCAGCAAGTTTGGCAATGAAACCTCAGAGTCAGGCTTTGGCTCACCAGGGAGAGGCCTGACCATTGTCTAAGTGGCACTGGTGACCAGGCTGTTGGGTAGGAGGCTGTGTTTCTGGGTTAGGGTGTAAGCTCTGAATCCATCTTTAGCATTGTTCTACATATACACAGTATTTAAAGATGTATTTTTGTTCCCCTAGCTCCTGACAGTTACCATTTCTGCAGTCACATGATGCAGTTACAAGTAACAGCAGGATAAACTTGGGCAGATCACATCCTCAAGCTCAGACAAGAGATCGTGGGCACACAGAAGCACCGGGGTGAAGGCTTCCTGCCAGCCCTTGCATGAGAGTTAAAATGGGATTTGGGAGAGCAGGGAAATGTTTCTGAGAAAGCTCCCAGAATGAGAGGAACTCACTCCCACAGTCATGTGGAGATGAGCCCATGTTTGTGTCACTGCTTCACCCAAAAGAAACAGGACAGAGGTAGGCAGCAGGTTTCTGCTCTCAGACAGCAGCCTGGCCTTGTGGCCACATGCCAGGGGCAGCACCTGGAGCTCTGACACTAGGAGGAAGCCCGCGCTGCTGGGTACAATCCCAAACTGTGCCCACAGCTAAGAGATGCCTTCACCGCTTCATGGGAAAAGGGGGAGTCATGACTTTCCCCTGTTGGACAGTTCTTGGGGAGACATACTGAGATCCAGTTGAAAGCTGGATCCCAGAGCTCAGCACAGGCTAGGGCAAAATGAACAGCAGCAAGCAGAGAAGCAGGAAAGGCACCTGAGATGCTACTCAAAATGGTTCAGACACACAGAGAGACCAGGCAAAAACACTGTTTGCCTAGAGTCAGTGCTGTGTGGAATACAGAGTTCACTCCAGTGGAGTTAAATGAAGAGAAGTGAATCAACGACTTACGGGAAAATACAGTAAGAGTGATGCATGGATACAGTTTTTAAAAAGAAAGTGCGAGAGCACCCACCTGTCATCAGAGGGACTCAGGAAGCAGAGGTAGGAGGATAGCAAGTTCGAGGCCAGAGGCAGCCTGCGAAGTTAGTGGGACCCTGACTCAAAATAGAAAATAAAAAATGAGCTAGGGGTGCAGCTCAGTGGGAGAACACTTACCTACTAGCCACAAGGCACTGGGTGAAACCCTCTAGTGTTGGAAAAGAAAGAAAAAACAAAAGAAAAATTCTGTTGACATATGTATTAGAAAAGTCTCAGAGCTATGTTACAATTTGTTACATGCTTACAACTTGTCTGTCACATGGGAACTCTTACTGCTGTGCTCAGAGGAGGAATGGATGGGATATAAAATAGCCCTTTTGAGCTGCACTAAGATGGATAGCCTACAGGGGAAGAAGTTTTGTTTTATTTTTTGTTTTCTGAAGAGAGGTTTCCCCCATGTGTCTGTCAGTTTGTCATGTGGTGGGGACTTGCATGTTGCTGTGATGTAAAAGCTATGCCATGGATATTTCAGATACCAGGAGGATCACCATAGTGGACAGGTTTCAGCTGAGCTTCCAGACTAAGACAGACTGGGGAGAAGGACTTGGCAGCTCACTCCCAAAATAATCAGCCACTGATAACCCTATAAACAGCAGAGAGCACTGTCAAATATAGTGTTAGAAAATGAGTCCTGTGGGCAGGGAAGCATTCAAAAAACGATTGGGGATGTGTACCCTCCTCGAAGTACAGTTGACCTTAATGGTAGGATTGGAGTAAGCCCCTGGGAACTCTTTTTGCTGATGTAGCATAACTCAAAATGAGAAGAAACATAGTAGCTGCAACAATGAACTCAAATATGAAAGGATTGTGTGCATGGCACAGTGTTGGGGAGTGTTTCATTCTGCAGTACATAGAGTTACTATGAATTGGATCTGACTCAATGGCATCCAGCAATAAAAACAATAAAAACACTATGTCAGTGCTTCTCTGCTATTCACAGGGTTTTCAATGGCTGATTGTTTGGGGATTGTTTCAGGAATGGGCTGCCAGGTCCTTCTCCTGTTTTGCGGTTCTGGAGATCGAACCCAGAGCCTCAGAGTGCACAGAGCAAGCACCCTACCAACTGAGCTAAACCCCAGCCTCATAAATTTTCTCTATGAGTGAAACATAGAGAAAAGGGAAAGAATATTAGTGAGATGCACTCAGGTGGGGCCTAAGGAAGAATGTGCAAATAATGAATGCTGCTTAACCTTTGACCAAACCTACAGAGAAGAAGGTGAGCATTTCCTTCTCTCAATCTCTGTAAGGAATCAAACACGTTCTTACTGTGAAGAATCCAAAGTAAATTTAAATTCAAGAGTTCCTGTTCTCTGTTAGCAAAAATAATGGAATATTCAGGTACTCAAAAATGTTAGGCCATGTTGAACTTTGTGCATGTTCAGATACCTTAGAGGTGTCTGATAACTCTGGGGAAAACAGAATAGCATTTCACCTTCTTAGAACATAGTACCAACCAGTAATTAAGTCAGAAGGAGCCCCAAGAGCTAGAGGAGAAATCACAGAGCTCATGCACCAAAAGGCTGGGATTTGGCTCAATGGGTAGAGAGCTGCGCTGCAGTCCCTGAGGTCCTGAGTTCAATTCCCAGCACCGCAAAAATGGGAGAAGGACCTGGCAATCCACTCCCAAGGCAATCCTGAAATAGTCAGCCATTGAAAACCCTATGAGGGTCGCTATGAGTCGGATACCAACTCTACGGCACCTAACAACAACAACAACATGCACCAAAACCCAGGCACTGAATTTCCAGATGTCCACCTTCTACTGACTATCATCTTACTCACAGTTAACATTACCTTGGATATCTGAGTTCAAGAGCAGTTTAGATGCCGCAGAGTGAAAACTGGCAAATGGGACTGAGTGACCCTCAATCACCAACTACTCAGGAGGCTGGGGCTGCCTGTGTGAGGTACACATTCCAGCGACCACAGGGTGCTCTAGAATTGGCACTGTGTTAAAACATAGTAAAGTCCCCCAAATTGCTGCAAATGAGTTTATTGTTATTTGGTATACAGATGTTCTTTAAGTTTGGGTTAAGTTTCAATAAAGCCATCATAAGCTGAAAATAAGGTGAGTTGAAAATTCTTTTACTACCCTAACTTGGCAAGCATACAACCCCAACAGCCCAGCTCCCTGTGGGCTGCTGTGATCATGTGGCCACCAGAGCTGGGGCCCTGTGCCACTGTCCAGCACCACAGAGGATGGAACAGCACATCAACTGCCCAGGAAAAGATCAAAACTGAAAACATGAAGTATCATTTCTGCTGAGTGCTTATTGACTTCGCACCATTGGAAAGTTGAAAAATGGTAAGTCTATCCATAAACGGAGAATGATCTGAATTCACCCTTTAAAACAAGGAAAGTAACATCCAATTTGACAGTGATTTTCATTAGAAATATTTACCTTTTCTTGAGACGGTCATATGTTTTGTTTCCAAAAAGACAGATGCTTTGTTTTCAAACCCCACCTATCCACAATAGTTCAATGCAGCAAGTCCCAAATAGCAAGGTGTTGATTGAGAAAAGGACCTGAGCTGGAAGCCCAGGCTCCAGTTACCATTTCCAAGACTCTCCTTGTTTAGTTGTGTGGTATAGTCTCTTCTTACACAAGTTCAAATCAGTGAACAGTAGAAAAAGTAAGCATAAAAGGATGGAAATGTGTGTTGATCTTTGGTTTACCAGTGTCTGAGACAGTACTGTGATCATCTTAGCGATCTTTCAAATGTTGTATCGTGGAATCTCAACTGCTGTGTAATTTGACATTCTTACGACAGCACTAACACCACCACCACATTTTACAGATTAAGCAAACACTGAAGGTCGCACAGAGGTCACAGAACTTGACCAAGGGCACAAAGCTGGTATAAATCCCAGTTGGCCCAATGCTGAGCAGTCTGCTGGACTTTGTATCTTCACAGACTACAGGGACTGAGGCTCCCAGAGGCCATAGGTGATGCTGCCTCTAATCCTCACTCCATAATACAATTGCATTTGTAAAAGAAATACGGAAAATATCCAATTTTATAATGTAGAGGAATAAACCTACCCTGAACGCTCTTTATAAGCACCAGATGAATGCAACCCCACTAGCTTCTAACCAACTTGTACTTAAATAAGTTAAGAACATTTCTTTTAGAAATTTCTGGAAGGAAATCCTTTGGCCTCTGCTGAGGGACTTCCTCAGTGATAAAAAGGATAATGATGTTCCTTATTTGTGTCCCTTTTTGCTTGGGTTATCAGGAAGCGCAATGCTTAAAAACAGTACATATCTCTTTCCTCTTCCTGGCCATACTCTGGGTTTTCCATTTCTAATTTGAGTTTATTATATTCATAGTAAAGTACATTTTTTGTAAGTGACTTCAAATCTTATGTCATAAAATCCAGGTGCATAAATTGTGCAGAAGCCAAAACAATTTTTACAAGGTGGTGTGTATACTCGATGGCAATATGAACGCTGGAATACTTGGGCTATATGTGCATCCACAAGTATCTTATTCATGTTGGTGTCATCAAATCCAATGTGAATCTGTGGCACTTTCCTATGATACGCATTAAGTTACTCAAGATTACCATTAATACATTACATTAAAACCAAGGGTTTCCTTGATGAGTTTGGCCTATTTTCCCAGATATCATAGACTTACCTGCCTCTTGCTTCCCAAGTGTTGCAAAACGTAGAGAGATACATAGAAATGAAAAACGTGGCTTGAAACATTTCCCGCAGCAACATATTAACAGCCTGTCAGGACTCACCATGAGAAGAAGAAATGGCAAAGATTCAGACTCCAGGCTTTGGAAGCAAATTTGTTTTTATGAGGGCCTCCGCACTAGAGGTTTTTGACATAGCTTTCACCCAAACAATTTAGTTTTAAGTATTTTGGTAACTTCTTGAGAGTTCACGGAATTTACTCCCAAGTACTGACTTCAAATGGCTGTTCTCAAGGGAGAATTATGCACCAGGACACTCTTCTGTGAAATATTTATTCTTTAACAAGTATTTCCCCCTACTTCCTTCAGGGCTAAAGGTAGGGTCCTGAGAAACTCCAGCTATTCCACTTGGCTCAAGAAAATATACCAGTGGTGTGTGTGTGTGTGTGTGTGTGTGTGTGTGTGTGTCTGTGTGTGTGGACACAGACACACACATACAGACACACACGTGCGCGCGCGCATGCATGCAGAAGGACGTGGCAATCCACTCCCAATACAATCCTGAAACAATCAGCCACTGAACACCCTATGAGGGTCACTGAGTCAGACACAGCTTGAAGGTACCCAACAAAAACATTATATATATATACACATATACATATATATGGCGAAGCACTCACCAATCCTGTGCTAGGAACATAATCTTTTTTAGGTTTAATATATATGTGTGTGTATTTATGAACGAGATTTCATCTTAACGACATTTCAAGTTGGGAAAAAAATTATCTTCCAAGATTGCAGAAAGAGCAATTCAGTGATGGATAATCAATATGCCTCATTTTTTTTTATTAGAAAAAATACATTTAATTACTTTCCCCATTTTTATCTAATACCATGAGTTTGAGTCATTTGCATATCAAGTCTGATCAAGTACTGATCATGAATCAGGCCTATCTTAGTTATTTTTCTTTCGTTTTCCCTTTTTTAACCTCCTCTCCCATTCCTTCATAGCAAAAGCTCTAGATACACATTTTTTATTAATACAATAACCGTACCAAATCTACTTGGAAAAATAAATTTGGAAATTTAGGGGTTCCGCCATTCCCTCCCCCACTTGTCTGTCAGTTTGCTGTATGTGGGGGCCTGAGCATTGCTGTGATGCTGAAAACTATGCCACAGGTGTTTCAGATACCAGCAGGGCCACCCACGGCTAATCTACTCCTGAAACAATTAGTCACTGAAAACCCTATGAATAGCAGAGAAACACTGCCAGATACAGTGCAGGAAAATGAGCCCCCAGGGTGGAAGGGAAGAGTTGCCTCCTCAAAGTAGATTCTACCTTAATGATGGGAATGGAGTAAAGCCCCAGGGACCTCCATTTGCTGATGCAGCAGGACTCAAAATGAGAAGCTGGACTCTCTGAAGAAGAATACTGATCTTGATTGGGGGAAGACTCATTTACAACCTGCATTATGCAGATGGCACAACTCTGCTTGCTGACACTGAAGAGGATTTGAAATATTTACTGATGAAGATCAAAGAATCCAACCTTCAGTATGGATTGTGCCTCAACACCAGCAAAACAAAAATCCTTACAACTGGGTCAGTTCACAGCTTCAAGATAAATGGAGAAAAGATTGAAGTTGTCCAAGATTTTACTTTACTTGGTTCTACAATCAATACCCACGGAAGCAGCAGTCAAAAAATCAAAAGATGCATTGCATTGGGAAAAGTTGTTGCAACCGACCTCTTTAAAGTGTTGAAAAATAAAGATGTCACATTGAAGACAAAGGTATCCTGACTCATCCCATAGTATTTTCAGTTGCGTCACATGGTTGTGAAAGCTGGATGTTGAATAAGGGAGACAGGAGAGGAACTGATGCTTTTGAATCATGCCATCGACTGCCAAAGGGACCATCAGCTCTATCCTAGACAAAGTGCAACCACAGTGCTCCTTGGAAGCAAGGACGACTAGACTGCGTCTTACGTATTCTGGACATGTTGTCAGAAGGGACCAGTCCCTGGAGAAGGACATCATGTTTGGGAGAGTAGCAGGTCAATGAAAAAAAGGAAGACCCCCAACTGAATGGATTGATGCAGTGCCTGCAATAGTGGGCTTTAAAATAAAAAAGACTGTGTGCCTGGCAAAGAATTGGAGAGCGTCTCATTCTGTTGTACACAGGGTCGGACCTGACTCAACAGCACCTAAAAACAACAACATTCCCTATGTTTCCAACAAAGGGAGGACCCGTGAAAGCAGATATGAGATGAGAATTATTTTGCTTTTCTGTGCCTTATAACATTCCCTCAAAAACCTACAGGCACTAACGTCTTAGCACAGTAGCTTTATAGTCACCTCAGACTGTACCTCCAGGCTCACTGACCGACAGCGTTAGGTCCAGCCCAATCCTCATTGTTCATGTTATCACCTGCAGTCAGGGAAGAAACAGCTTTTTGTCATCCTAAGTGGTAAGAGAGATAGGCACAGAATGTGACAATTCATTTTCTCTCTCTTTCTATTTACAATTTAGGGTGGCATCAGAGCAAAATAATTAATTGACCTGCCCAGAGAACAAATAAATCACAAACTCAATATGCTGCTTAGGATTTGCATCTCATTTCTGCAGCACTCCTGGGCAACCAGGCTAACATATGAGGCTGGTAAGATCTTCTGACACCTCTCCCGATGCCTCACCCCTTGCAAGGTTACAGTAGTGAAATATGACAGAGATGGTGGCATAGTGATAATAGCATACGTTCCAAATCAGTAACTGTTAGAATAGAACATGTAACTATTGCAAAACTGCTACAACGCTAAGGAAGATAACAGGAAGCCATCTTCATAATAAATAATAACAATAATTATTATTATATTTATTTATAATTATTTATATATTTATATAATTTATCTAATTTATATAATTTTATATAATATAATATATATTTACATATTTATGTAATTAATATATAATTATATAATTATAATAATTATATTATTTATAATTATATTATTATTATTATTATTATTATTATTATTATTATTATTATTTTGCTGTACTGGGGTTTGAACCCACGGCCTCACACTTGCAAGCTCTGCATGTGCTGGACCACTGAGCTGCACACCCAGCCCTTTTTATTTTTTTCATTTTTATTTTTTATTTTTTTTTATTTTATTTTGCTTTTTGAGACAGGGTCTCACTAAGTTACGCAGACTGCCTCTGGTCTCAAACTTGCAATCCTCCTGCCTCCGCCTCCTGAGCCGCTGGGATTACAAACATGTGCCACCACGCCCGGCCTCTTCATAATTATTCAGTCATTCTGGAAGTCTTTCTTTTTTGTTTTGGCTACCCTTAAGAAATTAAAATACGCTGACCTAACCTATTATGAATGCTAGTGTCACTGGGTTATTGAAAAGCAGGCATGCACAAGCATGCATACACACACACACACACACACACACACACTCACAGACAGATATAATAAATGCTTCCCTTTAATGTCAGGCTTGCAATTAGTGACATTACCATAAATGACTATTTGGTTTTTACCACGTATCTGTGGTACTTTCATCTCCACCAAGAGATTCTGTGAATTGCCTTTCCCAAATAGTGTCTGTTTGGGGAAGGAATACATATCAGAAAGAAATTTGGGACTATACAGCATGCTAACACTTCTTTGTTAAAACGTTTGGTAATATGTGAGTCTAGCTAACTCTGAAAAGATTCGAATGTTTAGAAGTTGAAAGAGAATTAAGATTAGTACATTCCGGAGACTATTAGGACAGCTGTCCATTGCTTAGTCTCAAATGCAGGTCAGCAAGTGTGCTGGGGTGTCAAACTAAGAGAGAACACATAGACTGGATGTAGATCACTCCATTGGCAAATGGGAAGTGGGTCCAATAGAATCCTTGTTTGAGACCTCAATCAGTTCACAAGGTAAGCTACCCAATTCAAACTCACCAACCTAAATGCCTCTTGATCAGTTGTGGCTCAACTGTTATTTATTAGCAATGAACATGGGATGTCATCGATCACTGAACTCATACTTAAATGCCTTATTAAACACACATCTGTTTCACAGGTCTCAAAACACATTCTGAAACCTGTCTCACAGGTCTAGTTTTTATGACTTGCGCATCCAGGGAAAGTCTGTAGAAAGGATTGTGAAATAGCCTAGGCTTTGCCAGACTCCATTTCTAAGAAGATTCCATTATCCTGAAACTCCCCAGATCTCCAAAGAGTAGAAGTTAGTCAAGAGGATTTCATACCCAAAGGGCAAAGTAACTTATTGGTGATGGTAATTAGTTCCTCTTTAGTCACAGGCTAAGGATTTTAACAGTTGGCATGTCATGGAAACCTATCGATAAAATGATTTTACAATCCAGCAAATAAGATTACAGAATGATCTATTCATAATCTCTCACAAAATGTCAGAATGAAAACAGAGAGGCATTTGTAAAAGCATTATTGCAATACAGTTATTACCATTATGAACACACACACATATCTTTGCTATGTAGAGAGGATGTTTTATTGCTCTGATTCTAAGTTGTTCTAAAACTCATAAGTTACTGAAAACAGATGAGCCCCTTTCTCTGACAATGGGGTATGCTTCACAGAGAACCCCTAGGTAAATAATCTTGTCAATTGTGTGAACAGTTCCACTATTTGCAGGTAGTTTCACCCTTAGCAATAAAATATACCTTTGGTATTTAGGCAGTTTCCCTAAAACCAGGTGCTAATAAATATATTGTTGGCTGGGTTTTCCTTTTCTCAATTTGTGCTACATTTTCTTTTCTTTAAATCCTTCCATCTAATCAATAATCCCTCCCATCAGAAAACTTTTGACTCATTAATATGTTGCTGTTCCAATTCTCCACTACATTTAGATTAGGATATGAGCAACTATGTCAACTCTGCTGCTAAAAAGTGTGGAACTGAGCTTGAAGGGTGATCGATAATAGAGGCCCATTTAAAGTATAATTTGTCACAATCTAGAAAATTAATAAAATTCTTCTGAATTCTCATAGCTAAATAGCTTCATGATCCAAGAGGTGAACCCATTTCAGTGATACTTACAAATCTGAAATTGGCCATCTTCAAATTAGCCAACAATGCTAAGTCCAGATGCAAAGGATCTTTAGAAAAAGATCCCCTGCCTACAACATGCTTGCCAGTTTTTAGGGACTATGTCTTTTCTTCCCCCTGCTACATCTTTAGCTCCTGTTGCAGAGTATGAATTTGGACATAATTACAAAATGGCGTATTTCTTAAGAGAATAAGGTAAACCTGTGATCTTGCTTCACTCATCCAAGACAACACAAGAAAGACGCTACTTCTTAGTTGCCCACTTTGGATGTAGGAGGTATTAGCTGGCCTTTTCTTTCTTTCTGCAGAAACTCGGGTTTCCTGCTTAAGGATAACTGCTTGAGTTTCCAAATAGCATGTGCTCATTGCCAAAGCCCTGCTCAGGGTGTTACCAGAACACAAGTTTTGTCCCCACGCCGCTAAGAGGAAAGAAAACGGACTCCTTCAGAAACACCACTCTGTCGACAGATGACAAGAGGTTTTGTTACATGAAGAGGGAGCAGGATGCAGGGAGATAAACAATGAACTAAACTCATGGAGTTCCAACCACCTGGGCCTGGACTGCTTTCTTAACTGGAGTCACTGGGTTCAACTACTCTCTTGTTTACACATCCAAAATGACCATGAAAATGTAACACACATAGAAGTGACATAAGGGATGACCTATAATGTTTTATTGTTTGTTTATTAAATTAATTAAATTTATTTATTTATTATTTTGGTCCTAGGGGGTTGAACCCAGGACCTTGTACCTACTAGGCAAATACTCCACCACCAAGCCACATCTCCAGCCCTTAATTTTTTTTTCATGTTTTTGACTTTAAATCAGGGTCTCACTAGGTTGTGCAGGGTGCCTCTGGTCTTGAGCCTATGATCCTCCTGCCTCAGGCTCCTGAGTGGCTGGATTACAGGCACGTTCCATGGCGCCTAGCTTATAATGTTGATTAAAAATAATAATAATAAACTGGATAAATACTTAATCACAAGGCACTTAATGCTTGGCAGAATAGACTAGAAATAGACTTTCTTAATCTCTATAGCAGTAGCCAAGTAAAAGTATAAACTCCACAGAGGGTATTTTATAGGTAACAGGTGTTAAAAATAACTAGATTAAAATAAAACTGGCAGAAGAATACCTAAACTGACCAGATGGGCTAAGTGCTTGTGATGACTTTATGATTAACTGGCATAAAACAATTGAAAATAAGAAAAAGCCACTTGAGAGAAAAGGAACCATCAGAAACCAAAACCCAGGTAATAAACTTACATAGGTGTCCCTAAACTTCATTCACTCAAAATACCTTGAAGAACCATGTCCCTCTGAGTTTTGTCACTGCACAAAGTGAAGATCAGAAGGTCACAGACAAAAAATGTGTTTTACTGCTTCCCGTTAGAGTGCTTGTGAGGTATTTTAGGCTATCAATTGTTTTGATTTCTTTTCTTTTCTTTTCTTTTTCTTTTTCTTTTTTTTTTTTTTTTTTGACAGTACTAAGAGTTAAACCCAGGACCTCACACTTGCAAGGCATGCAAGTGCTGTACCACTAAGCTGTACCTGCAGCCCAGATTTTTACTTTTGAGACAGGGTCTTGCTAAATTACACAGACTGCCTCTGGTCTCAAACTTGTAATCCTCCTGCCTCTGCCTCCCGAGTTGCTGGGATTACAGGCATGCGCCACGGCACCCAGCTAGTTGTTTTTATTTCTGAGAGAATCAACTCTCACACTTACTTTTAAGAGCTTGAAACCTTTCTCAAGCAAAATGCTATGAAGACCAATGATATGTACGGTAGATGCAGCAACAAACACTGCCCATTCAGTGTCCCTCAGCCCACACAGCACTGAAGACATGACTATGGAGTTCTGAAAGTCTACAGCAGGGGTCCCTAGCCCCCAAACCACAGACTGATACTGGTCTATGGCCTGTTACGAACCAAGCCACACAGCAAGAAGTGAGTGGCCAGTTAGCTAGTGAAGCTTCATCTATGTTTACAGCCACTCCCTCTCACTCCATTACCGCCTCAGCATCACCACCTGTCAGATCAGTAGTCCATGGAAAACCTGTCTTCCATAAAAGTAGACCCTGGTGCCCAAAAGGTCAGGGGCTGCGGATCTAAGGAACTCGCATCTTAGGATACATCAGCCTCAAAGGCACCGTGTATAATATAAACAATATCATACATGAACAATGTGGTTGTTGTGTGCCGTCGAGTCCCATACAACTCATAGGGATCGTGATAGGGTTTTTACAGCCGATTGTTTCGAGATCACTTCGGGAGTGGATTGCCATGTCTTTTTCCCATTTTTGTGGTGTTGGGGATTGAACCCAGGGCCTCAGATAGTGCCAAGTGACACTCTACCAACTCAGCTAAACTCCAGCCCATATGAACAATGTTGTTGTTAGGTGCTGTCGAGTCATGTCCAACTCATAGCGACCCTCATAGCATTTTCAATGGCTGACTGTTTCAAGATTGCCTTGGGAGTGGATTGCCATGTCCTTCTCCCATTTTTGAGGTTCTGGGAATCAAACTCAGGACCTCAGAGACTGCAGAGCAGCGCTCTACCAACTGAGCTAAATCCCAGCCATATGAACAATGTTGTTGTTAGGTGCTGTCGAGTCAGTATCCGACTCAAAGTGACCCTCTGTACAAGAGGGGAAACACTATTGTCCGTGCTTCTCTGCTGTTCATAGGGTTTTCAATGGCAGATTGATTTTTGGGAGGGGGTTGCCAAGTCCTTCTCCTAAGCCTACAGCTTCTGGTTTTTCCCGGGCGGTCTCCCATTCAGGTACTAACCAGGCCTGACCCTGCTTAGCTTCCGAGATCTGACGGGATCAGATGCCACAGGGCTACGGCTGCAGGCCATATGAACAATAGACCCATGGAAATACCTAGAAATATTAAGTTAGTTCTTTTAGGTTGAATTCTCATTTTGTAGACAAGGAAAATGCAAGCTAAAGGAATTAATTAGTAGTTCCAAGTGCTATATTTACGTATTAGTAATAAGAGAGAGAAGGAATGTACTAACACTTACCAAATGCCTACAGTATTACCAGACACTGTGCTAATTCAGATTATGAATGGCACTCTTCTGTTATTCCAAAGAACAGAGTAAATAGCTGAATGACCAAAAAATGTTAGTTGAGCAGGCTCCTATAAGAACAAGTGATGGAAAAAGAGGGAAAATATTAGAGAACTGCTATGTGATGAAAGACAGTTTACACAGATCCCCAAATGGGCCAGCCACATGTGGCTAAGGTTCTCACGGTCCAGGTTCTCTTTTCGCTCCTGAGCTTTGTGTCCAAAGTTGATAAACGCTGAGAAGGACAGAGAGTCAGCATCACATTCATTACCAGGACAACATCTTGCACAAGGCAGAGTTGGATTTTCCTTGCTGCCTCAGCAAGAACACAGGAGATGCTCAAACACCAAGGGGCAGGCACTATCAACAATACCATCAAACACCACTACAAAGGACACAAGAGCAAGCACACCTCCTGTGCTATGGATATGCGAGCTTCTCTGTTCAGCTCTGAAGCAGGTCGCAAGGTTTTCTTTCTAAGTCACACTGTTTATGTCACCTCACAAATGAAGAGAAAATGGGGTAAATGAAAAACAAAGGATGTGTCCCTTTTTACAGGCAAAAAGGAGAGTGGTCCCACCATGCAGTCTGTAGGTTAAATAAACTGGAATGAAAACGGTCCAGGGAAACCTCATAGTGGAAGCTTGTCCCAAGCAGCATGAGAACAGAGCAAGGCTTCTTAAGTTTTATTATTCATAACAGTCACCCAGGGAATGTGTGGAAATGCAGATTCTGGTTTGAAGTTAAGAGTCTTTGTTTCTGGCAACCCCAGTGATGCCCAGGCTGTCATTTTGATGGCCGCATTTCCAGCAGCAAGAGAATCAAGCCCTGGGTAAGATCCTGGGCCTCTACATCTCTATGGGATGACATTCCATATTCACTATTCACTTACTTTGTTACATTGTCAAGTTTAACAAAGCTGGGCTTGGCAAAAGCGTTAAGAATCCCTAAGACGAATAACCTATTAAGTTGTGGAGGGGAGTAGACATTCTGATCCTACCACTCAGGCTTCAGTCTTTGATGAATGCAGTGTCTTTCTTTCTTGTTTATAGATACAAGAAGCATTTACATCAGATGACATGAGCATGAGAATTTTCATGAAGTATTTTCCAAAATTAACTGCATTTAGCCACGTCAGTGCCATTATCAATTTTCCATACTGAGCACCAATACATTTTCTTTTCTTTTCTTTTTTTTTAATTAAAATAAGTAATAGGTAAGAGTGGGAGAAGGATTCGGCAACCCACTCCCAAACACAATTGGCTGTTGAAAACCCTAGGAATAGCAAAGAAGCACTGACAACAGTGTTTCATATGTTGTATATAGGGTCGCTATGAGTCAGATGCTGGGATTCAGCTCAGTAGGTAGAGTGCCGCTCTGCAGTCTCTGAGGTCCCAGGCTCGATTCCCAGCACTGCAAAAATGGGAGAAGGACATGGCAATCCATTCCCAAGGCAATCCCGAACAATCAGCCATTAAAAACCCTATAAGGGTCGCTATGAGTTGGACACAACTCTATGGCACCTAACAACAACAAATGAGTCAGACACCAACTCGATGACACCTAACAACAACAACAATGTGGGTAAGAATAAACAGATCTGGTGTGCTATTGGATAGTATGGAGACCATAATGACAATGGGCTGCCTATTTCAAAAAGTCAGAATGATCTTGAATGCTTTCATAATAAAGAAAGAGTATTTGATACAACAGATGTGTTTACTCTGATTCAAACATTACATAATGTGTACGTGTTCAAAATATTACACGGAACCTCATAAATATGTTTGATATTTATGGTTTTGCGTATCAATTAAACATTAAATCTAAACTTAAAAATAGGGATACAAAATACTGTTTTAGTTGGGAGATGACCAAGTCTCCATGCTATGGAATGATGACTGAAAAGGTCACTCGGCTATCTTGGAGGAGTTTGCATCTTCTGTCACTGAGGCATGGTTAGCAACTGGTGGTCCTCACAGAAGCAAGGATGACCCTTCCTGCCAC
The DNA here is from genome assembly GCA_007922755.1 of Pedetes capensis. Classification (NCBI taxonomy): domain Eukaryota; kingdom Metazoa; phylum Chordata; class Mammalia; order Rodentia; family Pedetidae; genus Pedetes; species Pedetes capensis. Next base: position 133,531 of record VMDO01003213.1, read on the forward strand.
TCACGTCACCCCATGCCTCAGTCTACCTCCTGAACACCTCTCCCTTCTTGGGACGCCACGCAGGCTGCCAGCCTTCTCTCGACACATGAGTTGTATCTCCTCTCAACAATACCCTAGTTCTGTTTCTGCACGTGCTCCAGAAGCCCCAACTACAATAATCAAGCCAGGGAAGATGTTAGTGGAGACCAAGAGTCAAGCACAAGGAAGAGGACAAAAGCCCCCATAAAAAGAGGAGCTCACTCAGCAGGAGGTTTTGTAACCCAAAAGACAGAGCCAATCTAGGAAATGAGTAAAAGGCTCTTTAGAAATACCGTGTCGATGGCTTATGTGACCCAGAGGAGTAGTGAGCAGCGAAGAGGGGGAGCTTCTGTCTGGCTGTGTGTCTGACTGTCCCTGTTAAGGAGCTGCGCACACAGGCCACACTTGCAACCAAAATGGAACAGCTGCACAAAGGCTACACTTGCAATTCGAAGCTGCCACCCCATTAAACACATGGTGTTTCCAACTCACATGTCTCTTAAAGAGTATTTTTCCTCATTTCTTCTCCATAGCTTCCACTAAGCCCTAAGAATTATAAAGCAAGGTGAGTATCCCAGGACCAACATTTCACAGAAGGAATCTAGCATTTGGCCCCGTGTAGAAATGCAGAAGATCCTACCACCGTGCTTAAGAACGAGGAGACTCGGCGTGGTGAGCAGGGGCAAAACCTGAGGATCTTGTTGATTGTCCCAAGAGGGGAGTTGCTACTGGCTTCTGGTGAGTAGAGACCAGAAAAGCTGCAAATATTCAACAATGTAAAACAGAGAGTTATAAAGACCACAACGCTTATGGGGTCAAAGTCGAGAATTTTCAAGCTATATCAATTTAGAGGAGACGAGGCAGAAGAAGAGGCGGGACAGGAGAAGGAAGGGGAAGAGGAGCGGGAGGAAGAGAAGGAATGAGAGGAGAAAGAAGAGGGGGCAAGGGAAGAAAGTAGAGGGAGAGAGGGGCAGGTTCTCATTAAGTTATGCAGACTGCCTCTGGCCTCAGACTTGCAATCCTCCTGCCTCTGCCTCCCAAGTCACAGGGATCATGGGTGTGAGCCACCACACCTAGCCCACATCAGATTTTATCACTGTAACTTTTCTTTGGCTGCCATTCTTTCAGCACATCCAAACTCCAGATGTGGAAACTTTACCATTCTCAACTTGGTCTACATTCTTGGCTCTTCTGGAAAGTTCATAAGGTGCTGTGTTAGCTACTGTCAGGATTCCATTGGTATTTATTAACTTCTGCACAAACATTATAAACTATACAAAAGATGGCAAGCTTGCACTTATCTCTCAGAACCAATGACCTAAAATGGGGTAGACACTGGGTCTCATACACAGTAGGGTCTACTTGGATGGGCTTGAGAGAGGGGGTAGTTTTAAGATGCAAGGGTAAGTGCCCAGAGCATGCAGGCAGGAGAAATCTAGCAGAGGGAATGGAAATGTCAAGACCAAAATGAAATAAACTGGGATAAAGAAAAGATTTACTCACTATCTGTGATGGTATGACTGGTAAGTGGTTTCTAATCATGGGTCTTGGCTCATAAAGTAGGCCATAGAAATGAGAATTTCTCTTCCCCAAGACAGATAACAGACATGCTAATCTTCCCCCCTCCCTCCCATTTCTGTCTTGGAGCTGGCCCTGAAGAAATTCTCTCACCAACCCGGTCTGCAGGAGGTCATAAACCCTTCACATTCCAGAGAGGTCCTGCCTCATCCTCTGGAAGAATCTTCAATCAAGGAATAGATAAGCCTTGCTGGGCTTTCCCAGGAGTTGATCAGCAGTCACGCCCAGGCAGTGAAAACCCAAGAGGACATGGTCAGAGAGCCTGGGGATGGCTGGACACATGGAGGTCCCTGGAGGGTGGCGTGGCCAGCCAGGAGCTCCGCCCGCTTCCCATGCCACACTCTAAGCCTGTCTTCATCCTCATCCTTGGTAAGACCCCTACAATAACACAGGGAGCCTGTTCCCCTGAGTCCTATGAGTGGCTAGAGCAAGCCAATCAAACCCAAGCTGGGGGTGTACCAACCCCGATGTATAGCCACTCAGTCAGAAACAAGTGGACAACAAGCTGGAGTGTGTGACCGGCATCTGGAGGGGGCGGGCAGGCTTGGGGACTGAGCCCTCAGCCTGCAGGACCTAATGCTGCCCGTGGGTCAGGATGTCAGGGATGAATCACATCACAGGACCCCCAGGTGGTTCCACAGTGGCAGAACTGCCTGCTTGCTAGAGTGGGGATCCCCACAGCTTTTGAGGTTCTGGAAGTGGTCTGTGTCCTGGGGGGCCAGTAGGAAAACATGAGTTTGGGTCATTTTTTCCCCTTCTATACACAGCAGACTATCCAATAAAACATAACTTCCACCCTAGCTAAGAGGGCTGTAAATGAAATCAATGAATTCTCCATCCACCCTCGGGTGTGCTGGCTCTTTACAGATATTTTTCTTTCTTTTTTCAATAATTGCCTGTATGATTTATGAAGCACTAATGGAATTTTCTAAACAATGCCACAGATTCCATTGACTCAAATCCCATAATTTCATAATATTTGTGAGATATGCTTCTAGTACATAGCAGGAAACAAAGAAAGTAAAACTTCCAACTTCCATTCTCTTTTTATAGTTAGGGAATCAATCCTTTGAGCTCGCTGAGTACCCACATCTGTAGCAATCACATCATTTTACTACTATTTCCCCATTGAATGGCTTACATGAACAACTTAAAAACGGATTTTAAATGTAAAAAAAAAAAACCCCAAACACCTACGGGCTGCATATACTTTGTACTCCTGATTCCCATCTATGCTATCTTTATAACAAAAGGTCTTTCTTGGATTTAGATTAGACAAGGTAGCCAAAATGATCAGATACTTTCTCACAGATTCTTGCATTTTCAAAAATATAAAATTTTGTGAATAAACATTACATGTATGTAAATTAGTGGCCATCTGAATCCTTCTTTTTCTCCCCTAAATTATCCATGTCCCTCTTTCTTTCCACCCGTGTCCCCATGAACCTACATGTGGGTTTTCTGTAGCACCTGTAGTCAGGCAACTTTGAATCAATTGCAGGATTCTGCTGCCCTACAGAAGGTTGGGAGAAGGACCTGGCAGCCCACTCCCGAAACAATTCACCACCAAAAACCCTATGAATGGCACAGAAGGACCGACAGAGTGCTGGACATGGCACGGTGTTAAGGAGTGTTTCGTTGGTTGTACATTGGGTTGCTGTGAGTTGGACCTGACTCAACAGTACCTAACAACAACAGAGAACCCGGCTCCCCATTCGGTTATTATTTGGAAGACTGGGTCCTGTTTAGAGAAAAGCTTCCCCACCAGGTGTGGCTCCAGGGTCTCCTGCCACATTGTGCAGACATACTGGTCTAAAGAATCGCCTCAGATCAAACGAGACATTCCCACAAGCTCGTGTTTTCTCATGCTTCTCTGCAGTTCTAGAACGTGAATAGAAGATCATACTCTATCTTTTAAATTAATTTCGTAGAGGCAACAAAGGACAGAGAACTGTCTTCCATCAAAACGCCTTCAGAGTCAGCAGCAGCTGGATGTCTCTCTCTGTGCTAGTTTTTAATAGCCCTGCACTTCTCTACAGACATGCGTGATAAAATGGATTCAGGAATACAGAATATTACACTCCATCTAAGACAAATCATATTCAGAGTTAGACAACCTCATGATTAGAGTATATTAGAGGAAAATAACAATCATTACCTTGAACAGTTTGAAATCCACACAAGATGAGTGTTGGGATCCTAGAAAGTGCCACTGTCATGGGGGCCTATCTGGCCCACCTGGAGGACTGACATCTATCCTCCACGACAAGATGGCTCCTAGTGACCCTTGTCCCACATGATAAAATGGACTCAGGAATACAGAATATTACACTCCATATTTAGAGGCGCCAACAACCTCATAATTAGAGTATATTAGAGGGAAACAGCAATCATTACCTTGAACAATTTGGAAGCCACACAAGATGAGGACTCATTGAGAAAATAGCTTAACATCAAAAGAGAGGGAGAGATGAAGGAAGAGATGTTGTTGTTGTTGTTAGGTGCCGTCGAGTCAGATCTGACTCATAGTGATTCCATGTACAACAGGAAAAAACACTCCCCACCACTGTGCCATGCCTGGCACTATATCAGTGTTTCTGTTCTGTTCATAGAGTTTTCAATGGCTGGTTGTTTGGGAAAGGAGCTACCAAGTCCTTCTCCCATTTTTGTGGTGCTGGGGATCGAACCCAGGGTTTTAGACCACACAGTGCAGTACTCTACCAACTGAGCCAAACTCCAACCTCAAAGGAAGAGTGTTGTTGTTGTTATTAGGCACTGATGAACCGTGTCTGACTCACAGCAACCCTCATAGGGTTTTCAATGGCTGATTGTCTTCAGGATTGCTTTGGGAGTGGGTTGCCATGTCCTTCTCCCATTTTTGTGGTGCTGAGGATTTAACCCAGGTCTTCAGAGAGTACAGATCGGTGCTCCACCAAAAGAGCTAAACCCTGGCCCAAAGGAAGAGTAGATAGGAGGAAATGAAAGAAAGAGAGAAGAAGGAGAGGGAGAGAGGAAAGGAGATAGAGAGGAAGAGGGAGAGAGAGCCTTATTATCTCCCAGAGAGTGAAGAAGACAGAGAGAGCGCATTGGGATGGGGGCTGTGTTAGCTTCCTTCAGACACTAGACCAGCCACATCAGACGTACTAAGTTTGCTCTAAAGAGATGAATGAAGATCTACGTGTGCAAATTACAAAGAGGCAGGGTTTTGCTGCCCACCAGGCTTTGTGTGAGGGTCACCCTATTATGGGCAGTGCCCAGAAAACAGGCCAGAAAAGCCATCAGGACCGCTTTAAAGACACATTTGTAATTGCAAATCTAGGCCAGATCCCCATTTGCCAAACCTGACTTTGCCATGGCTTGCCTGGGAGTCTTGCTAGCACACACATTTGACTCAGCAGCTTGGGGTGTACCAGCTCCCCGGTGGGGCACACTCTGAAGAGGGACAGACCTCCACAGGGGGCGTGCCTCCTCCATCAGGCCATGGAATTGGAAATAAGGCAGATCTCAGGCACCAGCTACCTACACCACATGCTCAAATTTCACTGATCAAACAGCACAACCACCTCCTCTTCCTCAGAGGCTGAAAACAGCGAGGGATACTTCCGAGCAAAGAGCATGAGCAGCAGGGGAAGGACCTGGAAACGCCCTGGAAAGCCATCGGCAGCAGCTCCCAACTTGAGCTCAGGGTGGGCGACTGCCACGTCAGGAGCTTGCCCTCGCCACAGATGCTGAACCTGGAGCCTGACGGGGGGATGGGGTGTGCCCAGAGCCTGTGTTCAGGTGACCCAGACTGAAGGAGGAAGGCCTCAAGGACAAGGCAAGGACTTGAGTATCCTGGGAGGGAAATCGAAGCCCACACCCTGGGCTTGCCCTTTCCTTTTGACCTTTTAGACGCAAGCACGCCCAGAAAGGAAAGAGATTTCGCATCCTGCGTGCATCCCATACTCCTTGGAATCAGCTGCAGGATTCTGCAGCCCCAGAGGACGCCACTCCCCATTCTGTAGGAGCAGTCTGAGCCTGGGCCAGCTGGAGGGATGTCACTCGGTCAACAGGAAGTGACTAGGGACAAAAGGTCCCAGTTTAGGAATGCCTTTCTGCATTTTATTTTGGTCCAGAGCCTGTTCAAACTCGGTTCTTATGGCCAGAGCCAGGATGAAATATGTGATCGGAGGATAACTGTGCACTTTATTTTATTTTTTATTTTTAAGGTCCCAATAGTACGATCATATGCAGAAATCTAACTACAGGGAAACTCAGGGATGTAAGACAGGGGTACAAGTGTCTTAATTAAATATTCCTTCTTAGTTACATTTCAAATACATGTTTGCTCCTATTTTCTCACCAACAAAGTTCATTCTTCCGATGCTTTCTTCTGTTCTTTGTGGTCACAGGGTCATTCTTAAGAATGGAGAGGGAGCTGGGCGGGGTGGTGCAGGCCTGTAATCCCAGAGGCTTGGGAGGCGGAGGCAGGAGGATCGCAAGTTCTAGACCAGAGGAAGTCTGCATAACTTAGTGAGACCCTGTCTCAAAAACTGAAAAAATGGGCTGAGGGTGCAGCTCAGTGGTCCAGCACTTGAAGAGCATGCAAGCACGAGGCCCTGGGTTCAACCTCCAGTATCAGAAAAAAAAAAAAAAAAAAAAACAGAAAAGAATAGAGAGGGAGCCACTCCTGTCTTGCAGATCACGGTGCTTTGTGAAATTCATGTACAGTCTGTACTCAAAGAAGCTTCCTCACTCCCTGGGCACCACGAGGAGCGTCTCCATCTCCTTCACTGCTGCCTGGTTTTCTATTGGGAAGGGCTGGGTTTCACTAGAACATTTTCAGGTGTACCTGGGCAAGTCTGGGTTCAAATTCCCTCTCTGCTACTTCCTAGCTGTGCTACAGGCACCTGAGTTTCCTCATTGTGAAATCTGACGTGATAATCCTTGGAAAGGGACAAGGCAACAAAAATGGGTGTAAAGTCAATGGATCGGAAATGTTGTCAGCAAGCTGGCAGAGTCATCCTGTCCATTTTAAAGAGATCCTGTGTATAAAACTTCCAAAGCCTAGAATAAGCTGTCAACAGCAGACGGAGAACCGAAAGTAGCTTGCTGTTAGACTATCTCATGAAAATTAACTTTCCAGCAAGCCAAGCGATTCTGTTCCTGAGAACGAGGGGTGGTTTTCATTACAACATCATTTCTGTAGGTGCCATTAGAGCTGTGTGACCCTGCAGATGCTGCCTTCCAAAGAATTCAGCTGGACACGAATGTCAGACTATGGCACATAAGACCATCAGAACATGAAAAACCAAGGCAAAAACCAGTTTGGAAAACAAACACCAAATATTGAAAAATCCAAACGACTATTACACACTTCTGAAATCAGCACCTCCACTTTCCAAGAGAGTATTCAGCAAGCACTCACACATGCTCTACAGAACTGGGGCCTGGATGGCCAGCAGGGTGAGGGGAAGCCCTGGAGGGATGGCACAGGGCCATCACTGGCAGGACTGGCTTGGGGGACAACTAGCCGGGACTTGAATCTAGTTTCTGCCACTTACTGGGCAATGTTGGGGGAAATGTTATTGTGCCTCAGTTGCCCCACCTGGGAAGTGGGGATAATAGTCTTCCTTAGTTCAGGGCTCTAGTGAGGAGTAAGGAAATTCCTGCCTGAACAGTGCTTGCCACTTTTAGCATATAATAAATGTGCAATGGTTGTGAGCCCAGTGCTATTCAATGCCTGCAGTGCCACAGAAGAACAAGGTACTAAGTTCGGCCACGGGAATTCCGGCTTTGGAGGACCTCTGAATGACATCTCCTCCCGTGCTGCTCCATCACCTGCCCACTTGAGAACCTTTCTTCTCTCTTTCCTTGCAAACTGCATTTCCCAGGGGTCTTTGCCAACTGGCTGCCAGTAGCCTGGGCAGGTGGGAGATGCTGGCAGAATCAGAAAGAAGCCCGGGTTAATTCTTCTTCCTACCATGTCCCCTCCTGGTCCTGCCTTCCACCAGACAGCACTGCCATGGTTTTCTCTTACACTGTGCAGCTCCAGCTTCTGGGCTATGGCACCTGCCTCCCCACCATCATCTCCGCCCAGGGGTGGTTGCTTCTTCCTGCACCTCCCCTCCTTCCCCCGAGCCCGAAGACCTACCAGTACCAGCCATTTCCAGGAAGCCCCTCACACTGCACCCAGCTTTAGTCCTTCCGGTCCTATGCCCATGATCTTCTCTAGGAATTGCCTGGAGGTGTTTCTGGCTTCTGGACTGAATACTGATTTTATGGCAGGCTGAGTCTTGTAAAATGAGTAAGACTGGGTTATGTTAAGATGGAGATAAAATTCCAAACTGACTGCATGTCCAGACCAGATTAAATAACTCAGGATCTTAAACTTTCCACAAAGAGGTCCACAGTAGTTATCTTTGGTAAATATACAACGTGAGCTCTCTAACCCCATGCATCTGGGATGTTAAACATTTCCGGAGCTAGCCTATCCAGACTCAACTCCTGGCTCTGTCACCTACTAATCATGTGACCCAAGCAAGTGGCTCCTCGCCTCGCCTCGTTTCCTCGCCTGGACAAATGGGACAATAATGGTAGGTATTTATGTTACAGAGAGGATACATGAGCTGCACTGGAAAGGGGGCCTGATAAAAAGCACATGCTCCATGGTTTATTAATCCCAGCCCAAAAACAGAAGAAAAATCTTCTCAGCACAAATTTACATATCACAAACTCAATGTTGTGGCAGCTCAGTTCCAGGAGGAAGTTTGGAGCCAGAAAGAGTGAGCGCAAGCTTGTTGAGCACCGGCCAGAGCCCAGGCTGGGCAGCCCTGCGGGATCCCCAGCACCTGCCAGGGGGCTGAGTCAGCAGAGGAGCCCAGGGTGAAACGGCACAGAGCAGACCTTCAGGAACTATATTCTGCTGGCTTCCCAAATGGGGAAAATTAATTAAAACATAGCTCTTGTGATAGGAACAAAACAGTATATTATAACAAGAAACAGGAGGAGCTAAACACACTGGAAGACACCAGAAACCCCAGGATCACATTTGGTGATACAAACCAGGTACCATTCAAGGGTGCAAGGATACTGCAGGGGATGGATTTTGCCATTGCCGAGATTTATGTGTCTCCACCCTTATCACTGTGGCATCCGATACTGTCAGATCTTGGAAGCTAAGCAGGGTCGGGCCTGGTTAGTCCTTGGATGGGAGAAGGCCTGGGAACATCAGGTGCTGTAGGCTTGGGAGACGGACCTGTCAACACACTCCCAAAAGTCAGTCAGCCATTGAAAACCCTACGAACAGCAGAGAAGACAGACAATTGTGTTTCCCCTGTTGTACATAGGGTTGAGATGAGTCAGACACCGACTTGATGGCACCTAAACAACAACAAGATTTGTGCTGATCAGGAGACAGAAAATATGAACTACTTAATATCACTTTAAATGTAATCAAAGATGGAATGGAAAAAACAGAAGGTCAGGGTTATGAAAAATATAATCAGGCAGGGTAAGAGTGAGAGAGTGTCAGCGTGCTTCTGTAGGTAACACAGGCGGGCAGGTCCTCCTGAGAGCAGGGAACTGGCAAGGGCCGAAGTCACTGAGAGCGACCTTCAGTCCTCATTCTGGGGGCACGGTACAATCACAAGGTGCTAGGTAATACTAGATAGCATTGATTTTCACATGAACCTTGAGCTCAGCAGGGAAGGCACTGTGATTCCTTCAGAGTTTAGGTGTCTGTGATGTCAGATTCTTTAACCTCACTGAATAGAGATAAACACCAAGGAGTGAAGGCGGATCTCTGTGAGGAAACAATACACATGTCTCTGAAAAAGTAACAAGCACCTCCAGTGTCTTGCTGAGAAGCAGGAATAAAGCAAAACACTCTCTTTAAGTTGTACATACCCAATACGCACTTTGTCATCTGGAAGAATTATCCCTCTCCAAACTGTGTATAAATGAAACTACCAACGTGAAGACGTTCTCTCTTCTGTCTCAGTTGAAGTTGGCTAAGCTTCATTTTTGGGAGAAGGACTCGGCAACCCACCCCCAAAAAACAAATAGCCATTGAAAACCCTATGAATAGCAGAGAAGCACTGACAACAGTGTTTCCCCTATTGTACATAGGGTTGCTATGAATCAGATACCAACTGGATGGCACCTAACAACAAGAAGTTTGTTTTATACAAATCTTACACAATTGTTATTCAGTCTCTATGCTGTCCTGTTACATATGTACCTTATTGAAATGTCTTCTACAAAATAAAAGATTTAAATATCAGAATTGCCTGTTGTTGTTGTTGTTAGGTGCCGTCGAGTCAGTATCCGACTCATAGTGACCTTCATAGGGTTTTCAATGGCTGAGTGCTTCGGGATTTCCTTGGGAGTGGATTGCCAGGTCCTTCTCCCATTTTTGCGGTGCTGGGAATTGAACTCGGGGCCTCAGAGACTGCAGCGCAGTGCTCCACCCACTGAGCCAAACCCCAGCCCAAAAAAGCAAGCTGCCCAAGCTGGCCTCAAACTCGTGATCCTCCTGCCTCCGCCTCCTGATTCACCGGCGTGTGCCACCACGACTGGCCAGAATTGCCTATGGATCTTAAAAATTAGTGATGTCTGATAGAAATATAATGCAAGCCACAAGGTATAATTTTTAATTTTCTAATGATTAGAGTTTAAAACCTCCAGGTGTCTGTCAGCTTGTTGTGCTTTGGGGGCTGCATGTTGTCATAATACTGAAAGTCATGCCACTGGTATTTCAGAGACCAGCAGGGTCACCCATAGTGGGCAGGTTTCAGCTGAGCTTCCAGACTAAGAGAGACTAGGGAGAAGGACCCGGCAGCCCACTCCTGAAAGAATTAGCCATCGTAAACCCTATGAATAGCAGAGAAGCACTGTCAAATAGAGTGCTGGGAAATGAGTCCCCCAGGCTGGAAGCCATTTAAGAGATGACTGGGGAGGAGTTGCCTCCTCAACACAGAGGTGATTTTAATCATTGGAATAGAGTAAAGCCCCTGGAATCTCCTTTTGCTAATGTGGCACGATTCAAAATGAGAAGAACTATAGTGGCTGCAACACTGAGCTCAAATAGAAAAAGTTAGTATGCATGGCACAGTGTTGAGTAGCGTTTCATGTGCTATGCATAGGGCCAGTATGAGTCAGACCCAACTCCAAGGCATCTAACAACATAGTTAAAAATTAAAAAAAAAAAAAAAAAGGTGAAATTAATTTTGATACATTTTGGTTTTTAACTCAACATACCCAAAATGTAACATTTCAACATGAAATCAATATCAAAATTTTAATGAGACATCTTACATTCACTTTTTAATAGTAGATATTCAAAATCTGGTGTGTATTTTACACTCACAGAACATCTCAATTTGTACTCAGCATGTTTAAGAGCTTAGTAGCCACATTTCACTTGTGGTCACGAACACTAGATTAAACCTTTAGAATGAATGTACCTCCCTGGCACTGCCAATACACAAACAAACAAAAGTAATACATAAAGGTGCATACTTAATGTTGGGACAAAGTTGCTAGATTTGCTGAATAAAAATACAAGGTGGCCAGAATTTGAATTTCAGATAAACAATGAATAATTATATATTATTATATGAGATATACTAAAAATATTTATACTAAACAAACACTACAAATGTATTTGTTATTTGTCTGAAATTCAAATTTGATGGGAATGCCTCTATTTTATCTGGCAAGTCTACTTGGAACAGAAGGGTCAGACTCTTGGTTATGGACTCCATGAATCATAGCTAACATTATCTTGTGGTAGAAAAGATTGGCCGTACTTTTGAATGCCGTCATAAAAGTTCTGTCTTAATTCTAATAAGGCAGTGTGATGCTCTTTGGGGTGGGGAGGAAACAAGGCCTGAATCTGAGACTTCTGCAAAAGTCTACCCCACAAGGCCATCCCCGTGGCCCAGCTGCCAGGCAGTGTGAGGGTACAGCAGGGAATTGGCAGACACAAACCAAAGAGCAGGAGGCCCGGCAGGCAGACAGCTGAATGGGAAGCGAGTTTTGTTGGCCCCTGAGGTTCCTGTCCATACTCAGGGAAAACGGCATAGCCCTGAGCATTTGCACACTGCAGCCTTCCGTGAAGGGCCTGGGAGCCAGTGTCCTGGAGACCTGCCACCCTCCAGGACACTCACTCTTCATCTGGCTCAACTCTGCAGGATTGACAAATCACTAGCTTCTAAGAGGGCTGGTGGAGCTCAGTTGGTAGAGCACTGCTCTGTACTCTCCAAGACCCTGGGTTCGATCCCATCACTGAAAATATAGGAGAAGGACTTGGTGATCCACTCCCAAACAATCTGCCATCAAAACCCCTGTGAATAGCAGAGAAGCACTGACATAGTGCCAGGCATGGCACAGTGTCAGGGAGTGTTGCGTTCTGTTATACATAGGGTCACTATGAGTTGGACCCGACTCAACAGCACCAACCACCACCACCACCAAAACTTCTGAGATCATTCCTAAATTTCACAACTGTACAGTAACACACAGAAGGTTAAGCATATATGAATGCTTTCCAGGAGTGTCTGTAGCACAAACAGAGTAAAAACAGTGTTAACAGAAGAGAAAAACACTTTTTGGCCTCCAAATACCCATGCAAACTGTAACATTTATGCTTTTGTTGGCTTCAGCCAGCCCTTTGCCTCATGTATAAGTTATAATTGTAGCAGAAGTGTGGTATATTTTATTCCTGTTTTTCATTAATATTGCATCATGGGTATTTTCCTCAGATGTTACATAGCACTTATGATTATCATTATGTATTAATTAGCATTCCATCCCATAAATACATTTCTATTTCTGTTGGAGGGATGTTTCTTCCCCCAAACTACTTTGTTGTTGTTCTTAGGTACCACTGAGTTGGGTCTGACTCATAGCAACCCAGTGTACAGCAGAATGAAATACTTCCTAACACTGTGCCATGCCTGGCACTATGTCAGTGCTTCTCTGCTGTTCATAGGGTTTTCAATGGCTGATTGACTTTTGGGAGTGGGTTGTGGGGTCCTTCTCCCAAGCCTGCAGCACCTGGTGTTCCCAGGTGGTCTCCCATCCAAGGACTAACCAGGCCCGACTCGGCTTAGTTTCAGAGATCAGACGGGCTCGGATGTCAGGGTGGTGCAGCTATAGACAATCCCCACCCCTTATGAGTTTTGAATCTGTTTTCCAGCCTGGCTGCCATCCTCTAACTCCAGACCTGTACGTTCCTCCACTCAACAGGTCCGCTTACACACCCAGACCCCTCAGATGTCACAGCTCTCAGAGTTGTCCACTGTTTTCTCCTTGATGACTCCTGTTTATCAGTGAAATGCTAAGCCTGTCATCCAAGCCAGAGAGCCGGAGGTCATCCAGGTTCCCTCTTCCACATCACACCCTTCTCCGATGCCCTCCATCACCCAACCTGGGTGCACTCCACGGGGCTTCTGACACTTCTCAACCTCTTCAATGTTCTCCGCCCACACAGCCCTTCCCTTCCTCAGACCTGTTACTTCCCCACTTAGGGTACACAGGTTACTTTCTTTTCTCGGATCATCTTCTGTCCCATGATCAGTTCCCAGCTCTGTAAGTGCTGAAGGAATACATCTCTGGCCTTGGAACATCTGTGCAGATGACTTTCCAGAAGGGTTGTGCCAACTTACACTGTAAATGTCAGTGGAATATGCACCATTTCACTGCAACGATATCAGCTCAGGTATTAATCACTTTAGAAACATAAAAATGTACTTAGGGAATTTAGTCTGTCTGCCTTCTACTTTTTTTCAGATAGTTACCACCTTCCTAATGTAAAATGTCCATTTTCAAACATGTCCTTCACAATCCTCCATCTGCCTTGCTCGCATTAGTAGCCCTACAGTACTCAGTTGGGTTTTTTGTTTTGTTTTGATTACCATAATTAATTTCTTATAAAGGAACTGAATTCTCTCTTAGTTCAGACACAAAATTAGGATGTTGTCTCTGCTCTCTTCTGTCACATGTGACACAAGCATACCCCTGCCTGGACTAATTACACAGTGGGAATCAGCTACAAGATCTCTCCAATGTTGAAAGACGAACAAAGAAAGGGAGATGAAATATATTGGCAAGATGAAAATGGCCTCTTAAACTTTACACATGTTCTGCCAAGGTCAAACAAGAGTTGAAAATTGACCCCGAAAATTATAAATGATTTTTCATTCTTTTCTGTTAAGGGATGCATCTTTAATGATAGCTTTCCTTCGCTGTAGAAGTCAAGAGGACATATCCATGCATATTTATTAACAAGCTCATTTTCCTATATATTTCCTGTGGTATTTCCATTATTTATATGTGTCCATGTATGGAACTGACTCATTCATAGTCTAAAACAAGAAATGGAAGCAACAATTTCATATTATTGTGTCAGGCACATAATAGTCAGGAGGCACACTTATGGGTACATGAAAGAATCTCCTGCTCTCATAAAGAGATGAGAGAGATAAGGATTATCTAAAAAACATAGGGATCACAAGTTATGAAGCCTTATGTACAGCAGGCTTCCTTTCTGCCTTTTAAACTACCCCAAAGCATTAAAGACAAGGGTGTGCCTGAATCATACCATGGTATTTTCAGTCACATATGCTTGAAAAAGTTGGATGGTGAATAAGGGAGACAAGAGAAGAATTGATGCTTTTGAATGATAGTGCTAGAGATGAATATTGAATATTATCATGGACTGCCAAAGGAACCAAATGATGTGTCCTCGAAGAAGTGCAACCAGAGTGCTCCTTGGAGGCAAGGATGGCTAGACCATATCTCACATATTTTGAACATTTTGTCAGAAGGGATCAATCCCTGGAAAAGGCATAACGTTTGGGAGAATGTCATTTCAGCAAAATAAAGGAAGACCCTCTACCGGATGGACTGACACAGAGGCTACAACAATGGGCTTAAACAAAAAAACAATCATGTGCATGGCAGTGTCGAGGAGTGTTTCATTCTGTTGTACACAGGGTCACTATGAGTTGGACCCAATTCAATGGTACTTAACAATGACACTCAAATGCTGGCGAGGCTGCGGGGAAAAGGGAACACTTTTACATTGCTGGTGGAGCTGTAAAATGGTGCAACCACTATGGAAATCAGTATGGAGGTACCTCAAAAAACTAAAAATAGAACTACCATATGACCCAGCTATAACACTATTGGGAATTTACCCAAAGGGAGATGAGTCATCATACCATAGAGACACCTGCATC